>CAUYRH010167975.1:0-58956 GCA_963574655.1 Perodicticus potto | reverse complement strand
ACTCGCTTGAGCCCAGGAATTGGAGGTTGCTGTGAGCTGTGATGCCACAGCACTCTATCCAGGGTGACAGCTTGAGTCTCTGTCTCCAAAAAAAAAAAAAAACACAGGCAACTACCTGTATTTCTTCTCTTCTCCCCTTGTCAAGATAGAGCATATAGTCCATCCTCTGATACCAGTAAGACAAAATAATATTTGTTTATTTTTCAGAACTCAAACAAGTGAATACTTACACAAGTCATTTTGCCAAAGTTTCCTTAACACAGCACATAAATATTCATATGACACTTTTCATCATAAAAAGAGTATCATAATAAAAATAATAATGATACAAAATGATACAGCCATACTGCAAAAGAAAAATGTAGTCTAAAGATCTACTTCTACTACCCAAACACAAGCAAGGTTATCAGCATCATATTTACTTAATTCCACTTTATTTCATCATTTATCTTTTATTTATGTCTCATCTTTTCCCGTAGACCATGCACAGGAGAAGTGGAGTGCATACAGGTGCCTAGCTCATTAAACTTAAAATGCTTCATCTTGTCCCCACTTTTCTCAGCACTTTCCTCTGCTTTTGCACACTGCAAAATCCTTCATTCTTTTACATAAACATCCTTTGATAAGGTGTTCTGAGCTAATGGCCTTTTCAGTTGCCCTCTCCATAGAGAACTGGTTTTTTGGTTGTTTGTTTGTTTGTTTGTTTTGTTTTGGAGACAAAGTCTCAAGCTGTTGCCCTAGGTAGAGTGCGGTGATGGTACAGCTCACAAACACCTCCAACTCTTGGGCTTAAGCAATTCTCTTGCCTCAGCCTCCCAAGTAGCTGGGATGACAGGTGCTCACCACAATGCCCGGCTATATATATGTATTTTTTTTTTTGGAGGGGGGTGTTGTAGTTGTCATTGTTGTTTGGTGGGCAGGGCTGCATTTGAACCTGCCAGCTCTTAGCCGCTTGAGCTACAGCCGGTAGACAACTGTTTTTACCATCAACTGTGAAAGCCAGTATGAGAGCGTTTGAAGATGTGCTCAAAGCCTAGCAGACAGATTTTGATGGTCTGATCTTCTAGAATAAACTTCAGAAATAACAATCCACCCAGAGTGTAAAGTGTTGATTCCAACCTTTCATACATGATAAGTCTTTTTTTCATGGAGACTAAGGATCAAACAGAACTGCACCTGTGAACAGGGGTGTGGGGGCGTCTGACTTTCACCGACTAAAAGTCTTATTTGAACTTACAGATGCGTATTTTACACAAGACTGTGTTGTCACCCTACGATCTCCTCTGCCTTGGTCTCCTCTTCCTGGCATCTGCCTCCTAATGCTCTGTGCGTGCTGGGAAATTGGGGGCACAGCCTTTCCTGGGTATTCATTCTCTGAAGGGCTGCAGGCATTGGAATATTGATCAGCGGAATGGGACTTGTATTGTTTTATTCTTTGGGGATACTTCCTCGCTCAGGAAAGTTGAGATCTGTTTGTGGACGTCCCCTGGGCACAGGCTAGTTTCGTCTGACAGAGAGAGCTGCATGAGAGGTTTTGCTAGGGGACACAGGAGAAGGCCTAGAAGACCCCAAGTGTTCTTCTAGGAGGAAGTCATAAGCCCCTTCGCCACCAAGAGTGATAACAGCGAGCTAACCTCAAGCAGTCCCGGGTCAGACAGCAACTTCACTGCAGAAACCCGTGGGTCTTAGCAGTAAGCAGATCGCGCGCGCAAGGGAGACGGGCACAGGAGAGCTCCGCGGGCCTCTTGGCGCTGGGCGAAGTTTAAACTAAAGGGGTGGGGGTGTTAGTGGAAACATCTGTTTGCAGACCGAGTTCCCCGGGAACTTTTTCCTGGAGAGAAACTCCCGGAGCAATTAAACACCATTCAACATTCAAGCCCCAGGTTTTCCTGCCAGAACTTCCAACTTTTAGAAACCAGAGCTCCGGAAAGGACCGGGCCCAGGGGTGGAGGAGATTAGTGCCTTCAGAGCAGTTCGAGTGTGGGGAAGGAAAGGAGCCTCGGGCTGTCTGAACCTTCCAGCTTCCTTCGCTGCCGTTGGCGCCCAGCTCCCCGCTCCCCAAAGCGAGCTGCACCCCGCGCTCGCCTTCCCCAAGCATCCCGACCCCTACCCCAGCGCTCGGAGCCTCTCGAGGGGGCAGGAGACCGCTTTGGGTTTGAGCATAACTTGGGGCTCCATAGAAGGCCAAGTCCCCGAGGCGTTTTCAGAGCGAAGAGAGGAGGGGAGAAGGAGTTGGGGTGCCCGAGTAGCCGCGTCGGGAACGCGGAGCGAGCGAGGACGCCCCGGGGGCAGCGGCCGGCAGGGGGCGCCCCGGGCCCGTGGAAGCCGCTGCCCAGAGCTCCCTGAGTTGGAACGTGCGCTCAGAGCTAGCAGGCTTTGATGGCCTGCTCTACTAAAATAAATTTCGGGAATAACAACCCACCTAAAGTGCAAAGTGTCGATTCCAGCCTTTCACACGTGATATGCCTTCTCTTCGTGGAGACTAAGGCAAGAGGCTGGGCATGGCAGGGCGCTCTCGGGGTGTGCTCCTTGGGAGGGGAGCGCCCCTCCTCCCGTGCACCTCCTCTCCTACCTCCTGCTCGCTGCTTTGGGTCGTGGAATAATTTCTAGGATCGCATTTTCAACCAGGAGCAAACCCAGGAAGGCGCGTGAGTAGGCGCGCACGTAAGCTCGCATACGACACATCACACACAGGCGAACGAGACCACCAGACATTCCTTGAGGTCTTCAAACCATTCGCAGCAGAAAACTGCCTGCTTGTTGTTGTTTTCGCGGGTTAGTCCTTTTCGATATTTCTTTTCTACTGAGTGGAGGAAGTACTGGGTGGGAATGAGGAAGGGGTTGATGGTGTGTTTGGGGGTCTGCGTCTCTGCCCTGGCCTGTGAAGACCACTTTGAAAAATAGCTCTTTTGAGCTCCAGTGCGCGCCCCTCTTTACCAAGCCCTCTAGAGAGCCGTGAAGTTCTTCCTACCCCTGCTCTGGGTGGGCCCAATGGGAAATGCTGGGATCTGGCTGCTCAGACTCTCCTGCGCACGCTTCTTACACCCCAGCACCCCTCCCCGACAACTCAGCGTCTGGGCTGAGTGCGCCCAGCTTCCGAGGAAACGAAGACCTTGACTTTGGGGGACCTCGCGCTGGCACTTGCCCAGCGGAGCTGGCTCATGAGTGTCCAAAACATCCGCATTCAGCAGCAGAGGGTGCCTCGGACAGTTTCGTCTTGTGTTCAAAACCACGCAGACCCCAGAGGCCAGGGGCTGGGGAAGGGAGTTCCCCCGCATCTCCCGGCTCGTCTTCCAGCCTGACCCTCACTGGGCCTTCTGCTTTCGATGCTCAGCTCTGGGCCTGCCACTTCGCCTCCACCTCCTCCACCATCACCCCCAATCTAGACAGGTGGGCCAGAGACCCACTATTTTTTTTTCCTTCTATCTCTGGGAAGCTCCTTTTTTGAGATCCAGTATAGGGCTGGATCCCCACGATCCAGACAGGTTTTCAGTACCAAAAAAGAGCTTCCATATCCAAACACCAATAATATCCCCCTGGCTCCAAGTCTATCATCCACTGAGGTCTTGGTGGCTGCAGTGTATGACCCCAAGAGCTGAGGGCTGCTGGAGTTTCTAATTCTTATCAGTCAGCCGTTGGGAAGGCAGAGAGCGCAGAGACCCTACCGAGGTCAGTCCCACACGCCCGGTACTGACTTCTCCACTCCTCTCTCCCCTCCCCGTCCCTGCCCCCGCCCTGTTTGTTTTAGTTACGAAATGCTGTTGGGCACCTTGGTTGTGACTGAAAAGTAACCTTGAAACACGCCGGCCTGAATGTCAGAGACAAATCGCAGCCTCCTAACCGTAGGCTGCAGCTAACCGGGCTGCGAGCTTCCCGCCGCCCCGCCAAGAGTCGCGGGCGGCTGGGCTCCAAGAAGGCGCAAAGCCGAGGCGGCGGGACCCGGCGCCCGGTGCCTTCCGGGGCGCGCCGGGTCTTAACCGTAACGGGGAGGGGCCTCCCGGGACAGCGGCGGGCGAGTTAAAGGTGTGTACACGGTTTTTCTCAATACGTCGGCGCTTTGCAAATGGTATGTGTCACTGGCTTGTTGTTTTGACAGGGAATGTTCACCGGCAGCAAAGAAACTCGGAACTCGGTACAGATAAATCCGGCTCTGCCGGGCGCAGAGGCCGGACGTGCCCTCGGACAGCAGCGCGCGGCGCCCAGCGCTACGGGACTGGGCGGGGGCCAGAGCCCGGAGCTGCTCCCGAGCGCGGCCTCCTCCCAGGTCCCTCTTTCCACGGGGGAGTCCCTGTGGACCCCGAGGAAAGGGGGCTCCATCCTGCCCGCGGGATTCGCTCCCCCGTCCCGCCTGGGAGTGCGGGGCGCAGCGGCGGCGGGGCAGGGCGCGGAGGGGCAGGTGCGGGGCGCCGGCCGGGGCTCCTTCTCACCTAGGTGTGAGCTGATTATTCAAATGGGCTACCCGGGGTCTGGGGATTGGAGGCCCGCGCCAGCGCGCCGCGCTATATCACCAGCTGCCCACGTCACTGCGGCACTTGTCCGCTCCGCGGTCCACACCTCCTCCTCCTCCTGTCCCCCCCGCCCCCGAGTCCCCGCGCCGCGCGCTTCCCGCCGCCTCGGGGCAGCTCGGCACTGCCAACCTCAGCGTCCGCCCGGCAGCCCCGGACCCGCGGCTCTGAGCGCGGGCGCTCCCGGCGGCGGGGCGCAGGTCCGGGCCTCCTGCGCCCCTCCGCGACCCACCCCTCCCGCCCACTTGCAACCACCGCCTCCGGCCGGCCAAGGGGAAGAGGGAGTGGAGCGGACGGAGAGGGAGGGGACGGTGCCTCGGCTGACTTTTTTTTTTTAAGAGGGTGGGGGTGGGGGTGATTGCTGGTCGTTTGTTGTGGCTGTTAAATTTTAAACTGCCATGCACTCGGCTTCCAGTATGCTGGGAGCGGTGAAGATGGAAGGGCACGAGCCGTCCGACTGGAGCAGCTACTACGCTGAGCCCGAGGTAAGGACTCGCCTCTTTCGCGGAAGCGGAGCGGCTGCGGCTTTTTCTCCTTCTCCAACCTCCGGGACCGCTTCCCTCGCTGGCACCCGCCCCCAGCCCCCAGCCTTTCTGGGCAGCCTCCTTTTCCACCCTTCTTCGGCTCAAATGGGTCTCTTTTTTATACGACACACTGTTAGCCTTGAGATAATATTAACTTTGTGATCAAATATTGACTTGCGGCGCCTCCAAATCCTCTTCGTGGCCGAGCCACGCACTATCCTAACAGAGCTATGTTTGGCAGAGCGCGGCTGGGGAGGGGTGGGAGGTCGGCCGGCGAGGGGGTGGGGAGCTGACGAGAAGGAGGGCAGGGGTTGGGGGCTGAGGTAGAGACGGAGTCAGGGACTACCGGACAAAAAGAAAGGAGGTTTGGGGCCGCAAAGCCCAGCCGCGTGTAGTTTCGCTCACGGTTCCTTCCCAATTCCCATATTCAGTGCCTCGGGCTGTCCCCGAACTATGCTCAGGCTCTGCTTTTAAGGTCCCCTGGGGCCAAGGAGGCGCGCTCGAGCGCAAGGCCGGGCCGGAGAGGACCCTGGCGGGCACAGTCTCCACTTGAAGCTTCCCTGGGCGTCCCGCAGGTTGCTAGCTGCGGTGGGAGGTGGCGTCTGGAGGTTCCGGCCTCAACGTCAGCTCAGCATGCTGAGAGTTTGGGGATGCATTTGGGGAGCCAGGTTTGACGTGCTCGAGGGGACCCACGTTCTAGAATCCAGAGGAGGTACAAAAGGGCTAGGAAGGGGTCACAGGCCCAGAGCAACAGTTTACCAGCTACCTCCCCGGGGGGGCAGTTACAGCTCTCTGGATACAGACTCGGTGTCTCAGGGGAAGAAGAGGCTTCCCGGGAGGCAGGGCCTGGGGTGGCCCAGTGGGTGGGAGGTGTGGGCACGCCTGAGCCACGGTGCTAACGCTGTCGCTGTCGCCTCCCTCCCGGCCTTGTCCGCAGGGCTACTCCTCGGTGAGCAACATGAACGCCGGCTTGGGGATGAACGGCATGAACACGTACATGAGCATGTCGGCGGCCGCCATGGGCAGCGGCTCGGGCAACATGAGCGCCGGGTCCATGAACATGTCGTCGTACGTGGGCGCGGGCATGAGCCCGTCCCTGGCCGGCATGTCCCCCGGCGCGGGCGCCATGGCGGGCATGGGCGGCTCGGCCGGGGCGGCCGGCGTGGCGGGCATGGGGCCGCACCTGAGTCCCAGCCTGAGCCCGCTCGGGGGACAGGCGGCCGGCGCCATGGGCAGCCTGGCCCCCTACGCCAACATGAACTCCATGAGCCCCATGTATGGGCAGGCGGGCCTGAGCCGCGCGCGCGACCCCAAGACGTACCGGCGCAGCTACACCCACGCCAAGCCGCCCTACTCGTACATCTCGCTCATCACCATGGCCATCCAGCAGAGCCCTAACAAGATGCTGACGCTGAGCGAGATTTACCAGTGGATCATGGACCTGTTCCCCTTCTACCGGCAGAACCAGCAGCGCTGGCAGAACTCCATCCGCCACTCGCTGTCCTTCAACGACTGCTTCCTCAAGGTGCCCCGCTCGCCGGACAAGCCGGGCAAGGGCTCTTTCTGGACCCTGCACCCTGACTCGGGCAACATGTTCGAGAACGGCTGCTACCTGCGTCGCCAGAAGCGCTTCAAATGCGAGAAGCAACTGGCGCTGAAGGAAGCTGCGGGCGCCGCGGGCGGCGGCAAGAAGGCGGCCCCCGGGGCCCAGGCCTCGCAGGCTGCGCTCGGGGAGGCCGCCGGGCCGGCCTCCGAGACTGCAGCGGGCACCGAGTCGCCTCACTCGAGCGCCTCCCCGTGCCAGGAGCACAAGCGAGGGGGCCTAGGGGAGCTGAAGGGGACGCCGGCCACGGCGCTGAGTCCCCCGGAGCCCGCGCCCTCGCCCGGGCAGCAGCAGGCCGCGGCCCACCTGCTGGGGCCGCCCCACCACCCTGGCCTGCCGCCCGAGGCCCACCTTAAGCCGGAGCACCACTACGCCTTCAACCACCCCTTCTCCATCAACAACCTCATGTCCTCGGAGCAGCAGCACCACCACAGCCACCACCACCACCAGCCCCACAAAATGGACCTCAAGGCCTACGAACAGGTGGTGCACTACCCCGGCTATGGCTCCCCTATGCCCGGCAGCTTGGCTATGGGCCCGGTCACGAACAAAACGGGCCTGGACGCCTCGCCCCTGGCGGCAGACACCTCCTACTACCAGGGGGTGTACTCGCGACCTATTATGAACTCCTCCTAAGAAGAAGGCTTCAGGCTCGGAAAGCTCTGGCAGAGCTTGACAAGGACAAGAGAGGCGAAAGTGGGGGGGAGGGTTTCTTCAGAGGGTGCTGGAGAGACCAGGGGGAAGAAATCCGTGACGCCCCAGCAGTCCCCTCACCCTTCCAAACAGAGGGCCACACCGATACCTGTCGTTCCCTATGAGGAGGAAAATGGGGAAAAAATATTTTTAGAAAGCCTCCAGTTTCCACTACAGTGTAGACTCCGCTTCTTTAAGCACCTGCAGATTCTGAGTTTTTTTGTTGTTCTCCTCCACTGCTGTTGTTGCAGGGAAGTGTTACTTTAAAAAAAAAAAAAAACTTTCGTGGGTGAATTGGTGTAAAACCATGTAGTTTTAACAGAACCAGAGGGTTGTACTATTGTTTAAAAAGGGACAGATTATGTAAGGGTCGGTTTTAAATGACCAAGAAAAAGAAAAAAATGCATTCTCAATCTTGACACGGTGGAATCCAGGTCTTGGGTCTGATTAATTTATGGTTTCTGTGTGCTTTATTTATGGCTTATAAATGTGTATTCTGGCTTCAAGGGCCAGAGTTCCACAAATCTATATTAAAGTGTTATTGCCGGTTTTATCCTTTGAATCTTTTCTTCAAGATTTTGTTTTTCCTTTGCCTGACTTTAAAGATGAACAGTTCTGGAAATTATTTGAAGGAGGAATGAGGGACACTCTTGCTGGTGGCAAGTTTTGTTATAATTTAGGGTAGGAGGATGTTGCCATTTTCCCAACATTTTTTTATTACAATTTCCAGCTCTTCCCCAAACTGAATGAATTTTACAGTAGCCTCATATGGACCCACTGCTCAGATTCTCCAGTTAGCAATTCACTATACTTGCGTTAGCTCACATTTTTCCATCTATCCACACGTACGTTGGTCAATCCGTCTTATTTCTCTAAACGGAGGTCAAGGTAGTTAGCAGACACACTAGTACATTTCCTCCAAACACTTCATTATATACATCTCAACCAATTTTGTGGATGGTTACTTTTAGAATTTTGAAGTTCAATTGACAAGATGAAACACACAGAACCCAGGTGAACCATTCAAGCCAGAGAAAACCAATCCCCACGTGTCTTAATTTTCTACCTGGCCTGTTTGAAGGTGTTCTGGCGTTTCAGTCTCTATGGCCCCAAGGCTGGTTTCTCTTGGGGGAAGCTGCCTTGTTCATATTTTTGCTGTGCTTCTAAACTTAAATCTTTCTTCACTTCAGTGAGTATAGGTTGGATTCGTAAATTCCTGGTGCAAGCACTTTGTCTTGTCAACACTGCCCGTCTCACTCCCCTGTGGAGCCTCTGTGTACACCCCCTTTCCCACCCTCCTTCCTGAAGTGGGTGCCCTGTTCTGAGCTACCTACCATAACAGTCCTTCCTAGCCCATTGTTCAGGCACCTGGTCTGGAGAACTATTTGAAAGTTGTGCTACTGGAATTAGTTTTAAATGGATAGTTCAGGAAGAAAATCCAAATTTACTCTTTAAAAATAAGATGTATTGGGGTGTCCAGCACAGCTTGCCAATTGACCACTATAGGGTGAAATGTCCCCAACTCCAACGTGCTTGCTGAGCCTCTGGTAAGCTCAGGAAGTCAGGTTGGCAACTCAGGGTTGCCAGACCCAGGGGGTAAGTATTTTTTTTTTTTTTTTTTTAGCATTCAAGGGAACTCCAAAAGTATAAAGAAAACTTCAGAATAAATTCTCACAAATCCTGCTGCCTCTCCCCACAGACAACCTTGCAGCCCTATGCGGGTAAGGAACTGCAGTGGAAACCCAGGCAAAGTGCAAAGGGGAGCCGGAAGGTCTGCTGTTCTGCAAGCTGGCCCGGCAGGGCAGAAGACAGTGTCACCGTGGGCCCACTTGGCTTGGGGCCACTCTCCTGCGCAGCTACCTTGCAGTGGATAAAAATTGTGCAGGCCTCCAAGGCCAGGACTTTTTGCCTCAGGTTGCTAAACCCAAGCTCTTGTCTCCAAGACTAGATTTTTGAGTTTCCTGGCCTGTGGTGTTCCCCCTGCAGCCCAGTCCGGGACATTACCTCTCTGTGTGCTCTCTGCCACCTTGGCGGGGTCTCTGCTCCCCCAACCCTGGCCTTCCCACGCGCTTTGGGGGGGAGGGCTGCGCCTTTCCTCCGCTCGCTCACCCTCATCCCCCCTCTTGCCTTCAAATCCCTTTTTAACATCCCACATTGTCCCAAGGAACAGAAGGAAGAGAAATTGGGGAGAGGGCGGGATCCTCCGGAGGCCACAGCCAGCAATCAGGCCGTCGCTCCCCCCTGACTAGGACACACACGTCGTGAGCCCGGCCTGAAATGTGTTTCATTATCACATAAAAGGCTCCCGTGGCGAAAGAACCGAGAGGCAGGGCCGGGGGCCGAGTTCGGGACAATGGAGGCTGGAAGCGCTGCCCTAACCTGCGATGTTTCGTAACGCACGCCCTTTGTGCCAGGGTCGTTTTAAACTACTTAGCGAGCCCCCCTCCCCTGATCCCAGCCGATAAGATATAGTTCTGCCGGAATACATAAAAAGGACGTCGGGGAGCAGGCGCTTCCCGAGCTGCTTGTGTCTGGTTCACACCCCTCCCGCACGGCCCCCTCCCCCAGTCCGAGTTCCAGGCTCGGGTGGGCGCAGTGCGCCCTCCGCCCGCCTTCCCCAGCTCCACGGATTGTGGGGTGCAGCGTTACCCACCCCGCCCCCGCTTTTTTCCTTTTCCCCGCGCCTTCCTCGAGCTGGTTTAAGCAACCGTGATCTGTGAATAAACAAAGTCAGTAAACAACCGAAAAAAACATTCTAGATCCGAATTCCAGGAGGGTAAACTTTCCGTGCCACGTCACACTTCAGCAAATTTGCACAGATATTATATTGCCTCCCCCTCCTTTATTATTCTTTTTTTTTTTTTTTTGTCAGGATCCCATTGTACTTAACTGAATTTTATAACGCTGATCGATATCTTGGTAAAATATTCATTTTTAAACTAGCGGGCAGTGAAATCTTTGCTTTGTGTGCTAAAGTCAACAGTCGCTCGGTTTGAGCTCAAATAAATGCGGGGATGCCTCGGCTGGGAGCAGTCGGCCGCGTCCCTGCCCGCGCTGGACGCTCGGCGCCCGCCGCCGCCGCAGGTAGGCAGCGTCCGCACCGGCCAGCCGGCTCCCCCTGCGCGTCCGCCCCCGACCCGGATCCTCACGCCTCCCCTCCCCCAGCCAGTCCTTCTCCCTTCCCGAGGATGCGACGCCTGGGCGGGCACGGGGTGGGGGGCGTGAGAAGCTCAGTGGGTTTGGTTTTTTCTGCGGGGGGTTCAGAGCGTGCACTGTGCGGAAAGGTGAAGGGTGGCGGAGGGAGTTGCAAACTCATACTGGGTCTAGGCTCTGAGCTCAGAGTTTGGCGGGGCCCGGAGGAAGCCGCGACAGGCCCCTGCAGAGGACTCCATCCGAGGTCCGCGTGTTTCACAAGGGCAGTGGAGGGTTTGGGGTGGGGTGGGGAACGCCCTTGGGCTCAGAGTCTAGGTGGGGGTCAGCAGGAAACCGTGTGCGTGGTGTAGGGGAGTATGGAGAGGCCGGGGCGCAAGCTTGGTAAGTCCTTCCGCAGGACGTGCACGGGTTCCAGTCTAAGCTGGACCCTTCGCTTTCTGGAAGCAGTCAGGCCGAGGCGGCCTAGGGGTCGACACAAAGCGGGATCAGGGGAGGAGTTTCCAAGAAGCGCTTGAACCTTAGCTCGGAGGCAGGAACCAGCTACTGGCCTTTACACACAGGCGCGCTCAGCTGCGGGCAGGTTGGGGAGCCTCGGACTTATGAGCCGAGTCCAGAAAATGAAGTCAGAAGCCGGCCGCGGGGCCATTTATCACTCCCATTCTTTTGGCAGCCCAGTCGCCTGGTTTCCTCCAGAGCCCCCACCCACGGCTGGCCCTGGGCAGGAGCGCTGGGCCACGCGGGCTTGCGCTCTTGTTGCAGAAAGACGCGAGTTTCACTGAACAGACCCATCTGGTCTTTCAGCCGCCTGTGGGGAGGCGCGGACTCTCGGGAAAACCAGTAGTTTCTTTGCTGCTTCCTGAAACCTCTGGACCCTCGGCTTTGGAGGGCAGGGTATGGGGGAAAAAGTGTCTTGCTTCGGGGTCTACCAAATTCCCTCCCCTCCCCTAACAGGAAAGATCAACGTTCTCCTTGGAGTCTGTGCCTTAAATTCGTGGGGTAGCAGTTGTCGTGAGATGCCCTGCATGTCTGGTTAATTCTGGGCCTTTCAGGCGTTGAGACGCGCTGGGTAACTGGCCCTTGGAAATGGCCACCACCCCGACCGCAAAGCTCTTCCTGTCTGCGCCGCGGACCCCAGGCCTCTCCCCCACGTGGGTTGAAATCGCTTTCGCTGATCGTCAGGGTCAGCGTTATGTGGTCGCCTCCTTGTCTGGAGACCCGGGATGTCCCCCCCCCTTTCTCTGGAACCCTGGCCTGTGCACCCCGTCCAGGGCACGCAAAGCCTTTTGGAGAGCGCGCCTGCCACCCTCCCAGACCCTGCTTCTCCTCGCGGGGCCGGTTATCTTCTCTGAACAAGGAGGAACGGTTGCAGGACACACAGCAAGGCTAATCGTTTTTAAATAATTAATGCCTCCCCATTCCACTGATAATGCCCAGCCTAGAATCCGTCAATTACTTGTCATTAGACTGGTGTCGCCCCACGGCCTTCTCTCTGGCCTTTTATAGCGCCGACTCCACGTCCCAATTAAAAGGTGCCCCGTCTTTGAAAGCTGGGTGCGAGTAGCCACGGCCCTTAATTCAGAGTTTTAAAAGAAAGACCCTCGCTGAAGAGATGTAATCTTCCAAATGGCCAATTTAAACGCCTGATCCTTATCGCCCGCCTTCTCCCAGCTTTATAAAGAGAGGAGGGTCCTCAGCGCTTTGGGGGATTTTCATGGGGAGCAGGGAAAGACCAGAGAGAAGGCTTAATAGGGCCTGGGGGAGGCGTTTGCCCGAGGGGGTACCTGGGGGCGACTGGCGTTCTCAGGGGCGTCAGAGGCTCCAGGAGGACCCGGTTTAGGGGAGGCAAGGCCGGGAGATCAAATGGAATGAGTGTTCTAAAAAAGTAGCAAGGCCTTTTCTGGCTATGAATCACGGAGGATGGGAAGGGCGAAGTTTTCCAAGCCCACAGCCACCACAGACCTCTAGCTGGAGGCGATGTCCTCGGAGTTGTAGGCGTCCAGTCCTGCCGCAGAATAAGCCACCCTCCCCAAGCAACACTAGCCCCAGTTACCCGTCCCTACTGGAGAGCAGAAGAACAAGGTTTCAGACCTGAAAGGCTTTTGCCGGGTGGACGGCAGTGGGCACCAGCCCAGGAGGCCAAACCGTGGCATCCCAGGCCAGCTAAGGATTGGTGAGTGAAATTTAAAACTTCACAAAACCAAAGCAGTAACAACAGCATCCCTCCCCCCAAAGTTTGCAACTCCGTGTAATTACGCTTCTTGTTGTTTCCTTTCTTCAAATGTCCTTTTTTACAGTAAATAAAGATCTGAGCATCTCAGAATCTTAGCTAGCCCCTTTTGAGTGAAAACAATGAGGCCGTATCTTCAGTCCTTGACTGCAGAGACGTCTCCCCTCCCGGCTTTGTCATAGACTTCTAATAGCTTCTATCCCCAGGACTGGTTTTCCTTTGAGAAAGGGGAAAAAGAGATGGGGGTGAGGTGGAGAAAAGACAGGGAGGAAGAGGGAGAAACTAGTTTAACAGTGGGCGGCCTGTACCCCCTCCCCACCTAAGGCCCTGGGCCTGCTCTTTACAGCTTCGGTTCCACAGGAGAGGCCTTTCCAGAGCAAATCACCCTGATTGGGATTTTTTAAAAAATTATTTCTTAATGAGATGCGCCGGATGTAGGCAGGATGTTACAGACAGCTCAGAGACCCGCAAACAAAAATGGTGTGGAACTGATGCAAGTCCCGGGAAAGCTCAGCGGAGTCCCCAGCTCGGGGCCTCTTCTCCCTTTGACAAAATTCCCAGGGAGTTCCCTACCCTGGAGCTCTCCAGGGGTTGCCTCGGAAGCCTAAATCCTAGGGCATCTCCCCATTCTGTTCACAGCCTTCCTGCCCACTCTCTTATCCCTTTTCTCCTTTCTTCTTTAAAACAATCATGTGTGTCCCCCCCTTTCCCGACCTCCCCCCATTGTATTTGTTGATGACCTAACAGGCTCACACCAAAAGCCACACACAGAAAACCAACAACCGCAGGATGGGAGGGGAGACCAATTATGATGGAGGCTAACAAGGGGGAACACCCAAGTTGAGGCCGGCTGTCTCCCGGGAGACTGATGGAGGCTTATTTTACAAGCTGTAATTCCATCGTGGTCCCTCTTGCCAGACTGGAGGTGATGCCTGTCCCCTCCCCCTCAGCTGCTGCACTATCGGGGCCTATTTCAAATCTTTTGTATATCCTTTGCAGAAGAAGCTGGCACCTTGTACTCATGTCCTTCTCATGGAAAGGTTGAGGACAAGGGTTGCTTTTGTGAGCATACCTTCACAGTATGCTTGTTTTTTGCACCAGCAACTGTTCCTCAGAGCTCTGAGCTCATTAACTATATTCCTACAAACTGGTCTGATGTCATTGTCACCTTCCTTCAACACCCCCCCCCCCATTAAAAAAGCATTGACTTACTTGCCCTTTATCTATCTGTCTATCTCCCTTTCTAGATATTTCATTGTTAGATAACACAATTGATAGGCAGGACTATTGAAAGAAACAACACAAATTAAGTTACATTTGTTCATGCAAAACTCAAGGGTCTCACATTCTCACCAGGGCAAGTGCTTGCAATTTAATCTCTTGCTAATTAGAAGCGGCAAGAGGCAATGACAGCAATGCTACATCTATTTGACTTAAACATCATTAAATTAACCAAGACAGAAAATTTTGGCAGCACAGAACATCTTGGAGAATGATACGTGCTGACACAGAGGAATTTGATTAGTCCACTGTGGTTTGGTTCTACTTGCTTATGGGGTTCTCCCTCTGCCAGATTAAATGGTTAGGGCCTTCTTTTTGTTTGTTTTTTTAATAGATAAACCAGCTTTTTCTTTATTTCATTTATTTGAAAAGAACAAAACACAGTTTCAAGAATAAGTGGGCATGTTTTTAGACTGTAGTTGGTAATTACCTTGGCAAATCAAGATAGGATTGCATGCAGACAAATTTAGTTTCCTAGTTTATTAGCAATATGATCTCAATTCATTATTTCTTCTATTTTTGCAAAGCAAACATAGTTATATATTGTATTTTGTTGGAAAATTTTTGCTTGCTTAAAGGAAGGCATACAATTCCTATTGTGAATTTGTGAAGGTTAGAAGACTATTACTTGAAAACGTAAAACATAATTTTGGGAGGTATTTGGAGGAGAGGCCTTGTAAGGAGCTAAGGCATGAGGTGAGTGGCTCTAGAACTGGGGAAGGCAGATGGTGATTATATGACATTTTCTGTGAAGGAACAGGGTGAAGTGCAGTGTCAGGCAGGGCAGGATCTGGGTCGCAGAGAGCTCTGTGCTGAGATCAGAAGCATCTTCAGCGGGGAAAGCCAGGTGTCAGCACAGGCGCACTCTGGCATGAAGCCCTGACACACTGCTCGTGTTGCTGCTTCTAAAACCCACCCTAAGTTTAAAATAAAGGGGACCATTTTCACTTTATATTTTCTTTTTCCCCTACAATTCTGAACTACATTAAACTGAGCACTTCATTAACAGACAGTAGTTGTAACTTTATAATTCTATGCCTCACTAGCTAAGAAAATCTACCCTCTACCCAGAAAACTGAGTCCATTTTCTTGGCAGAAATTTCACCATTTGTTCTACCATCTAAATGTCTCTTAGTGTTCTCCATACCCACCCCCAGCCTTCCTTCACTTTTCTTTATGGGAAGTCTGTTCAATCTGTGGG
Source organism: Perodicticus potto (assembly GCA_963574655.1). NCBI lineage: Eukaryota > Metazoa > Chordata > Mammalia > Primates > Lorisidae > Perodicticus > Perodicticus potto. The sequence continues at coordinate 43,769 of CAUYRH010167975.1, read as the reverse complement.
GTTCCCCAGGTGCCAGGACCATGCCACTGTGTCTTCATGAGCAAGATCTCTTTCTGGCTTCCTCATGCCCCAATTGTAGACGTCAGAATTTATGGGTGATGAGCCTGAGCTGAGAGCAGTTAGGGAATTTGCTCTAATTCTGGAGCCCAGCTTTGAGCTCAAGTCTTTCAACTCATTGCCCCTCTAACTTCCTCTGGCTCCGTATGACCCTGGGGCCTGGATACCTCCCATTTCAATGCGGTAGGAAGCCTGCCTCTTCCAGAACCCCGGAGTTTGTGAGATGAGTTACTGTGAGTAATGAGCACATCTGAAATGTTGCAAGGAAACAGGAAGGCCTCAGAAGAGTAAAGCTTGGGGCTCCCTTGGGAAGACGACCAAGACCCCTCTGACTGTCCTGGAAGAGACGAGGTTAGGCTGCATTCTCCTGTTCTTTTCTGGGGTAACACAGCATACTCACACCACGGTCTGTGGCTCCTCAGCCAGCCACAGGTTCACCCAGGCCTGGGCTAAGCTCTTCCTGCATGGGAGCTTCCAGGGCCCCTGGCTAATGCTGATACATAGGAGACAGGGAGAGATGGCCCTTGCACTATGATTAGAAAGAGGGAATGCCAGTGAAGAGAAAAAAACGTCAGGGGCAGAGACCATGGGCTGACATACAGGCTTAAAACAATCCATGTTGCCGAATTATTTCTGAGCTGAAGCCTATTAGCCTTTTTCCTTACCACAGGATTCTGGGAGCAGGGGCCAGGAACCCTACCTCTGGCCTCCTCCTGACCTATATTTGGTAGCAGGACAACACAGGTGACAGGGAGCTGGACTGCACACCCTGCCCACAGCTGCTCTCCAACACACCACGCCCCAGCCCCCACAGACATACCAGTGCAGATCTGTGAGCTTCACCGCAGAATAGGATGCAGACTGGCCTGCCACCATCACAGAGGGGCCAGCACCCAGCCCCTGGCAGGCCTGAAGTCTGGGAGTAGGGCTCCACAGAGAGCACAGGGGCCTGCATGCCAGCATTGGCTGGACACCTACCTGCCTACGCCTGGCTGTGGGGGCACAGGGTAGAAGGAGCACTGGCCCCCCTTGAAATAGGGCCCACTCCTTTTCTTTTCAAGAGTAGCTAAATTCCCTGGCCGGTCCATTTTTAGTGGTGTGAGATTTCCTGCAGCCTTGGAATCTTCCATTTGGCATTTCAGGGACGCTTAGACATGTGGATTCTAAGGCTGGCTCCACACAGAGGGTGTCCAGGGCATGGGAAGGCCAGCTCTTGGAAGTGAACAGAGTTCTGTATCCCCTGCTCTGTACTGGGAAATGGAGCATCAGACTAAGGTGGGAGCATGAGAACGAATGGTTTGCCACACTCAGACCGTGCACTAACTCTTGTAAAGACAGCCAGAGTAGGGGAGAAACAAATCAGGGGTGCTGCCTGTGGGGGCGGGCCACTGGCAGAGGGGTGTCTAATCTATATTTTGTGCTCTCTCTATTTTAATTACCATCCCCCTCTCACCAGTGGAGTTTGCCAATTAAAGGCCAATCTCTCTTGATTTCTTTGCTTTAAAAGGACATTTCGATTCACCCAGGCAGACAATTAAATCCCCCTCACGCCTCTCCCTTTCCAGAGCTCATGAACAAATGCGTTCCTATCTTTTCCCAGCATCAAGCAGTGGAAAGGAGTTGATCTCAGGTGCTCACCTGCAGTTATCAGAAGGCCAGACTCATTTAGGGAGCTCAAGTCTGGAACCCGAGGCGATCCCTTCATTGATTGCAGAAAGCGCTGTTTGGGTTTTGTCCTTGCTCAGTAAACAATGATAGTAACTGCTAGATTTCTCCCTAGCCTTCAGCAGAGTATCCTTCCCTCCCTCTTTACTTTCCCCCTCAACTCTTTCCCTTCTTCAGGCCCCTGGGCTCCTATTAATCTTGAAGGAACAGTTAGATGACAATCCCTTTATGGCCCCTTGGTTAATCCCTCTTGCCCAGCAGCTGGGTCTTTTGGGGGTGCTTTTCCTTCCTCTCAGGACTCAAGACTCTCCCAGAGGACAAACCCTCCCAAGTCCCTATGTTTGCAAGGGAGGGTGCCCTACTTTGTCACCTCCAAAAGTTTCCCCGTAGCTAAAATTTTTTTCTCCCCTTGTCTCTCTCCACACTCTTCCTCTATCTCATCCCCTCCCCAAGTTCCCCATCATAAGCCTGTTGCAGCTTAGACACAGATAACAAAATTGAGGCTGTCTGCTTTTCAGAAGCAAGGCTTCTGGACTGGGCAGTCATGATCCTCAGTATAGACCTGTTTGGGATGAAAGTGAATTAAATTAAGATGGCAAAGTCACTTTCCGATGATCAAACTTCTAAAGTCGTCAACCAGCTCCCCATTTACTCCTCAATTATTAATAGAAAAAGGGAAAGATGTTCCATACTGTCCATGATTTGCAATTCTCTGAATAGACCCTGTGTTGTAATTAGCCCCATTCATTAGCTTTATCACCAGGAATAGGTTTGCTGTGAAGCTATCAGGTTGAGTGCGCACACTCTGCCATCAATTTGTGCAAAAACAAGTAGACATAATTGCCAGCCACCGCAACAATAGAAATGCTTACTACAAATCCTAAACAATGGTAACTTAAAATTCAGTAATTATTTCTTTAAAAAGCTAAATGGTAAAGAATAGTTTTCCTGAAGGCAATAGATACCCAGCCTGCAATGAATGTGTTTTTAAAAATTAAGGAACTCTCTCTTTTCAAAGTCCATATTATTTCAGATGGAATTCTTTTCTTGTTTGCCTAATTGCCTTTCACCTGATAAAAGATATTTTTCAAATTAGATCACCTCAGCTGAAAGTGTAGTTCGTTATTATCAGCCAGCATCAAGCAAAATGCTTTTCAAGGAGTCTTACACATCCACCTCCCAGACCTATTCTTTGCAAGATGCCAAAAGCCTAATGTCTTTTAATTTTTGCAAACATGAACTAATCTCGTCCATGAGCTCCCCAATTTAAAAAATACTAAAAAATAACATAAACATTATTATTTGTAAATTCTTAGGATTTAAGATATAAAAATCTTTCACAGTATGGAGTGTTCCACAGTAATGTGCAGCAAGCAGATATATAAATACATATTATTTTTTAAGTGAAAGAAAGCTCTGGAAGTTGGATGGCTATTTTATCAGATACAGTATCCTTGGACAAGTATATGTTTCCTACCTTTTCTAACTTAATTTTGTAAATGGGGACTAAAACGCATTTGGAGTTTAATATATTTATTATATGGGAATCTGCACATTTGATGAGACTCAACTATTTCTTTGCATAATGTCTGGTTTATGATGAGACCTGAAAAGTGGGAAGAATAGCAGATTGGCACCCACTCCCATCACAGGTTCAGTGGAGTTGTAAACAGCAGGTCACAGCATCTTAATTGTCATTGGTAGTGCTATTTTGTTAAATATTAGTTTTTATATGACTCCAGCTAGTTACCGAGCTTCACTCTGTATTTGCCTCTACATTTTATCTTTGGTAAAATAGTGCAATAGTGTTAATTAAACTTTTCTTTAGGAAGATGATTTCTTTATATTTTTCAGTATTGTCTTCCTAGAGATGAGATCTAGATTAAAAACGTTTCTGGGGGAAACAAATGTATTTATTATTTTAGGATTGTTTTAAACTATAAATAGAACATGGATTTCTATTTATTGGGGGGCAAAAAATAGAATTGATTCTATATCCAATATGAATTTTTTTTTTTTTTTTACTGCCTTTGTTTTTGCAAGGTTTACGCGAGTCTCCCGCACACATTGGCTAATTCAATAGGTTAGATATTTTTTCGTTATTCGCCACTGCTGGAGCCCGGGCTGAGCTGCGCTGAGTTTCAGAAAATAATTCAGGAGAAACTTGCAGATATTGGGGGACTCGGGTGTAACCTCCCATGGCACTCTGAGACAAGCCACACTCTGTTTGGTGTGAGGGGTGAAAAACACGACCTGGTGGTGTTTACATGTGTATTGAGCCATGAAATTGAATATTATCAAAGGCGAAAAATGCAAATCAAATTAAAACCAGAGAAAATTGTCTTTGGAATTACAGAGGCCTGGATCCCCCAAGTGTTTGCTTACATTGAAGCATTTAGAAAATGGAAAAACATCTAAACTGCCCCTGACTGCTCTCCCCCCACCCCCAGGCACGAAACTTGTTTTTTAATTCTACCAGGAAATGTGTCACAGTTTAAGCACGAATCACTTGCCGTAGGTGACAGACCTTGCTGGAATATATTTTTTTAAAAATTCAATGTTTCCCTTTACCTAAGTGACCCTAAGTCGGACGTGTTTCAGAAACCGAGTAGCACCCCCTTTCCTCCTTCGGAAAAGGTCCCCGAGCCGCCTGCTCCCCGCGAGTGGCCTGGACACTGGGGCAGCGGCCGTGTGGCAGCGCCCAGGCGGCTCCACCGGTTCAGCGCTGGGGCAGCCGGCGCTCCGGGACCGCGCTCCCCGGGAGGGTCCGCGGAGCTGCCCGCAGAGCCAGGGGCCTCCCGGCGCGTCGGTCCGGCTGGCCCAGCTCTCCGAGTACCGGCTGCAGGGATGCGCGAAACGCCGCCGAGCCCTGGGAAGCCCTCCGGGCGCTGCCCCCCAGGCCCTCTCAGTGGTCACACACTTCCCGGGGCCAAGGTGGAGGCTGCGGACAGAGGGAAATGCCAGCTAAATACCATTTAGGGGATTTTTTTTTTTAAGCGCTAAGCAGAGGGACAGTCACTGCTGCTTTCCCGCGCCCCCAAGTTCTAGATCGCAGAGAACCGACCCTAGGCAGCCCAGCCACCCCCCCTGGAAGAGACGCGTCCCAACCTAGACGCAGGCAACTTTATTCCTCTCACCCCCCACCCACCCTCCTGCCTCCGGGCTCCTCCCGCAGGGGCCAAGGGCGGCCGCGGTCGGGGAGAGCCCCGCGCACCGCGCACCGCGCGGCCGGCCGGGCGCAGGTGGACCCGCCGGGGTCTCCACCCGGACGCGCGGGAGTCGGACCGAGGCAGCCACGCCCTCCAGTTTTCACTGGGTGGTGGGACACCTTGGGGACACCAGAAGTGGTTAGGACGTGCTGCGTGTGGCCTCGGAAACACGGTCATCTCGCTTGGTGACCAACGAGGATTTTTACTTCGCTCCCCCAGCCTGAGTTTCCTTGGGTTCTAGCGCCGCTCCGCTGTCCCGGTGCCCACGCGCCCGGGCTCAGGCCCCACATCACCAAAGGCAGTGTGACATTTTCTTCTCTGGGGAGGAAGACAGTTTGGGGACCTCTGCGTCCACCTGTCCGCCTTCTTGCCTCCCCCTCGTCCCTCCTAGATTCGAGGGGCAGCCCTTGTTCCAGAAACACAGTAAGTCCGGTCCAGCCGGCCCCCACGGAGGCGCGGGGAGAAGTGGACGCCGCTCTGGTCTGAAACCTGCCCTCTCTGTCCTTTCCAGGAGCCCCGGGGTGAAGATCTTCGCAACCCGAGGAAATAACTCAGACTCCCGCCCGCCCCTGGGCAGACACTGTGAGTTGTGGCTGTTCGGGAGATTCCGAGGAGAGTTGTTTGGGGGGCATGTTTCAGTTTGTGGTTTTCAAAATCAAGTAAAGGAAACAGCAGCCAATTAAAATGAAATATTTTTATTCCCCTCGCACGTCGTCAGAGATTTGCCCCCGGGGATCCACAATTTTCCCAAGCCTGTTAACGGGTGACAATGAGTGAGTGCCTCGTGTAATTTAATTTTCCTGTCACACTAAATAGAGCTACATTGTCAACCTTAGATCTACTCGTACAGATAGGATCGCCTTGCTTTGCCATTTGCACCATAAAGACCCCCAAAAGGGACACTGTATTGTGACCTCTACTCTTGAATTATTCAAGAACTTAATGACATTTTCCATTTTAAAAGGAGAACTAATTGCCATTGATGCAAAGCTTGTGACCTTCTGTGGGTGCCCAGTGTGAGAATGTAACCATCTGTACGTGTGCGCGGAGCTGCAGAGGGCAGGTAAAAATAGGGGAAAATGTAAACAGGGCAAGCTCAAACGGACGCTGAAATCAAACCCAGTCCTGAACTCCTCCTAAGCCGCGCCGTAGAGGTCCACAAAATTCTCTTCACCTGACCTAGAATCCACGTAAACTATCATATGCATCGGGGCCAACTTAGGGGGAACATGATGCTACTTTTTAGGTAGTGCAGGAACATTTAAAATTTTGAAATCCACTATCCTTCCTCAAATCTGACATGACTTTCTACAATGTCAAGCAACATAGCTAATAATCTGCCCTCTTTTTTGCTGGCTTTTCTTAATTTAATTACTGTACTTAAGTGACTCAAAGGGAAAAAGAAGCTCAAAACTGAAAAGAAAGTGGTCCTGGGTATTTGCTGTTTGAATCACTCTTGAGTTTCTAGGCAAGGTGGTGTTAGAATTCTTCATTACTGGGATTCTCCCCTTCAAATTACTAGAAAATGGAGGCTTATCTTTTTTTCAAGTTAAAAAGACTCCAATGTTTTTTCTACTGTCTTTTTATTCTTTTTTCAGCTCCCAGAGGAAAGTGAAAGAGGGAGGGTCTTCTAGAAAAGTTCTTTGCTTACATAAATTCCACAAAGATTGGAGGATGCTGTTACCAATGCTGAGCAGACCCACCGTCAACATTAACCATTTTTAAAGTGCGAGTTGTGTTAGGAAGTTGGGGAGCAAAATGTTTTCCCGCGCTCAGCTGCAGATACTTCTTTTGAACTTCCAAGTGATGATTGAGAGCAAAGCAGGGTCATTTCTATGTAGAACAAACAGTTCCTTTTTAAATGACCACTCTCAATAAACATGTCCTGGCTTAATTGAGCCCTATAATAATAATAAATATATTTGAAAAATAGAAACTAAGTATCCTTTCTGTGCTTGACTGGGAATCCACATCTCTGTCTTGCAGAATTTCTAGAAAAGAAAATAAAGTACATTTGAACCCTTAAATGGATTTTATGAACCCCACATTTTATCAATATATTTGGCACAACTGCTGCTGTTAGAGCAGAAGACCTGGTGCTCCATCTGTGGAAGTGTAATAAATGGTATTTCAAAAGAAATTGCCACAAAACCATTATTACTGAAGTTATGTTGTAGATGAACTGTTTTCATATTTATTTAAAAGAAACCTGTTTTCTTCCTTGATATTATGTGCTCTTATGTTCTATAATATGCCAGAAGAAATTGAATAAAAGTACATAGTTCCCTTTTTTTTAAAAAAAGGTTTTCTTTCTTTCTTTTTTATTTATTTATTGTTTTTGCAGTTTTTGGCTGGAGCTGGATTTGAACCCACAACCTTGGGTATATGGGGCCAGTGCCCTACTCCTTTGAGCCACAGGCACCTCCCATTGTTAAGAAATGTATTTGAAACATTTTCAAGTCAAGAAAAGTTGGGGCATGTATGAGATGAGGGGCCAGCCACCTTCTCACATTATCTGTTGTGATAAAAAACACTACTTTATGGGTCAAATGTTAAGTTAGCTTTAGAGATTTTCATTTAGTTTTCCATATTTAAAAAATTTTTAAAGAATTTGATGTAGACTGTAAAATACACAAGAAATGATAATATATAAGTGTCTCATAAGAATGTCTATTCTCTCTAGCAGTCGATAGTATTAGGATTCAATAAGTTTTTCACAGTGACAGGCAGTATGCTTTCAAAATGAAAATTTCATTCATCTTTCATGTTGTCATAATGGATAAATGACAGTCATTTTTCTTTCAGCCTTAAAAAATGCCTGTCTTGATTGAGGACCACTTGAAGGACATTTTAAAGTATTGTGGAAGGTTTGTGGAATCTTTAGGGCTCAGCAAAGCCATCTCCTGGCTCCATTACTGGACATCAGCCTTGTCTGAATGGAGATCTGTGTTGGCAATCCAGAGAGCCAGGAGGAGGGATTTTATTCTCCCTGAGTTAGAATAGATGGTTTAGAAGGATGTGCAAGAGATTCTGAGTGAGTACCATGTTTCAGCCCATTCCCATTCCCACCCTACAATACAAAAACAATTTTGTAAAGCATTCTCATTTGGCCTTTACAAAAAAGGGATAACAAAATACCTCGCCCATGTTAGTTCTTCATCTGTAAAATGGGTCTCTTGTTTATCCATTAAGCCTGCTGAGAAGGGATCCCCTGGGCTTGTGGTTGAGGGAATCACATTTCATCACACTTGTTTGCATTTCTTGTTTTTTTATTTTAATCAAGAGAGCTCTGTATTTTGATTATTCTTTAGAATGCTGTGCACATATGGGAAAGGAAGAACAAGGCATTATTGAGTAAAAAAAATAATTCAGCTTGCAATACCTGAGAAGATGCGTTATCGGGTCAGCTCATACTTATTCATCAAAGATTTCTTCAGTTTTTTAGGTGCCGCTGTGTGTCCAATGAGTGTGTATACAAATGGCTGGGATTCCTATCTTTGTCCATTATTTTACTCACAGCCAGGAAGACTGTGTGTGCATGTTTTCACCCTCATTTCTGAATAGTTTTACACCCTTCATCTTCTTTTTTAAGGATTCGAACTGCTGATATGTAGTTTTTAAAATGCAAAAGAAGGCAAGGGTTGCTACTGACTTTCTGTCTCACTGTATTTATCCGCATGTGTGAATCTACGTGTAATGACACCAAGATAGCCAAACGATGGCATGGTCATTACAAATACCTTTAACAACTCATCTTCTTGTGTTTGCTAAATACACATATTTATTTCATAAACATGCATTGCATTCCAATTCCATGTCAAGAGTCTACTCAGGCATGGAACATTGTCCCTTCATAAGAAGATGGCTGTGATGCTGCTCTGTGGTGAGATTTTCCAGCATGAGTGAATTTAGCTGTGAAAATGGTCCAGCACTCTGCTGTGATAGGTTCTTTCCTCAGAGAGCTTGGGATATAAAACTCCTAAAAGATTTTCTTTATGCCGAGGGAAGTGTGTGTGTTAGCATACTGGTTCTCTGGGATGCAGATTTGAATCACAGAGTGATTAAACCATGGATAAAATCAACCTGAGGTTCACCAAGGCTGACTGCTCTAGCCATTGAAGGCATTATTTTTGTAGAGAATACAGGGACTTTTTTTTTTTGAGACAGAGTCTCACTATGTTGCCCTTGGTAGAGTGCTGCGGTGACACAGCTCATAGCAACCTCTAACTCTTGGGCTTAAGTGATTCTCTTGCCTCAGCCTCCCAAGTAGTTGGGACTACAGGTACCTGACAGAACACCTGAATTTTTTGTTGCAGTTGTCTTGTTGGTTAGCGGGCTCTGGCCCTGGCCTGGCTGGAACCTGCCAGCCTCCGTGCATGTGGCTGGAGCTATAACCATTATGCTACAGCTGCCGAGCCGAATACAAGGACTTTTAAAACATGCTATCAATATTTAGTTCCCTTTTCAAGCAAAATTTTGACACCTGTGTAACTCTTCTTGACCACACTCTTAAAACATTTTTTTTCTGAATTTGCTTATTCGCTGGAACAAAAAGATGAGTTGGGAAAGGATATTTATTATCCAAAGGGTCTCATGTGAGTGAAAACAAGTGAGCTCTTCCCTCTACTGAGCTTCCACCATTACAAGACCTTCCCCCAAAGGCCATGGTGCTGCATGAGATTGCTTCTGGATGTTTCCATCAGAGTTGTCAATGAATATGAACTGAGAAATGAATGATAGAGAGGCGATGGCCCAAGCCCAGATGGGTTCATGGTAAGTCCAGGCTCTCAGGAGAAGGGGAGCAGGAGCTCTGATTGAGGGCCACAGAACTGTCCTGAACTAACAGACCCAGAGCCATTAGGCTTTGTCAACACAAGCTCTTAAAATATAGAGCTATTGGTTTGTCCTGCTGTCAGAAGCTAAGTTGTGACAATCAAGTTGCCCCAGTAGACATTTAAGTTACTATATATTCCGATGAATAAATAATGACTAGTGGCTAATTTTTAGAAATCCTCGGCCTATGACATCAGTACTTTTAAATGACCAGACAATATCCAAGAGCTTAGAATAATTGTGTCAGGTGAAAGATAGTCCACTATCCCTACCTTGTGGGCCTTTCTTTGCTGTTCTGTAAAATCTCGGAAATGAACTCCTGCCTTACAGAAAAGGGAAGAGCTGGGAGCTCACCCTGGGGCAGGCTGAGTGGGCAGGCCATCTACAAGGAGCCCTGGAAGAGCCCGGATGAGCCCCAGAGGGCTCCCTCAATGAGACGCCACCTTCACCCCCCCCAAGGGGCACAGATGCAGCACTGATGAAGACATGCCCTCCCAAAAAAGAGAAGTAAAGGGGTCCAGGATGTGGCCAGTGTAGGGGAGTTTTACTGTTCTTAAGTATTATTTCTAACGATTTGGGCAAAGAAGGGCATAAAAGGAATGGTACCCAACCCATTTAAAGTAAAAAATGTCAGCTACAAAGTCCACAGAGCCATCTCTGCCCCCTTTGAAGGCTGAGTGTCCTTCATAAGCCGGCATTTGCTGCACGGAGCTTTCTAATATAGTGTGATTTTCCAGTGTGCTTTGTCTCTGTGGAGAGGCTTCAGAAAGCCCTTGAAGTCCTCAGCCTTAAATCCATGTTAATAGGGGAAGTCTTTTTTTTTTTTTTTTTTTTAGACAGGGAGCTTTGGTTGGAAGAAACATTGACCCAGGCTGCACTCTGGGTAAACTAGGGCAAAAGACCTGATAACGTCTGCAGGGTACTTATTAACCACTCTTCATTTGCAGGATCAATATTTCCAGTAAAAGGGTCAACTCTCGAGATACACCGCTACATCTCGATTTTTCCTTGACACAACAATTTATTTTATAAATGCGTCTGCTGGAGAAGAAATGGCAGTATCAAGGATTGTGTCTTTTATCTCCGGGATATGCAAAGCACATTTATTTTCAGCTTTTATCTCTAGAATTGTATGTTGATCCCATACATATAGATTGATTTTGTTCAGGTAGATAATGAAAAGTCAAGTGGAAAATTACACAATGGCACTCACGATCCTAGTCTTATATCGGTATATAAATTGGTTTATTATTTCATTCTATTAGAGAGGCTTTTTTTTTTTTTTTTGTTAGCAGGAAAACTTTAAAATGCATCATGTCATCAACCTCAATTTTATTTTATTTTTATATTTTTGCAGGAGGAGGTGTATAGAGACGCAAAAGGAACAATTTCTTCTGCTTTTTTTGCTAACTGTGTTGTTTAAATGAGCGTTCAGTAGGATGAGGTCATGGGAGGGGGTCTCGGCCACTTTGGGCTCCCTCCATAGCTGACTTCAGGGTCACAATTGCAGCTGCTGTAACTCTGCAGCCCTTCTGGGTCAGAACCAAGATGCCCACCACATACATCTTGTGATAGAGGTGGATGGTTTGTTCACCCTAGACAATTCTAAATTTTGTTGGGTGACCAAAAGAGGCAACCCCCTCCTGAGTATCAAGAGACTAGGGGTGAGAGGGTGGCAACAGATAAAAGGCCACCACGGAGGGACAGCTTGGAGTCACAATCCTGGAAGAAGCGTAATTAATAAACATCTTCTGGACATTTGGTAGCCCGTAGAGCTTGCTCCAGCTTAAAGCAATTAATTCAGGACACTGACATAAACTCTCCAGGTCTTTGACAGCTTGGAGCCGAAATAAAAATGCTAGTTCTCCGGGGAAGAGAGGATGGCTAGCCCTTTTCTGGACTGTTTGCTTATAGGCCCAGAGAGCAACCTTCCTTGCAGAATGAAATGCAAGGGCACAAACAATGTACCAGGGAGAGAATAGAAGATGGGAATGAACAGTTTGAACTATTTGCTCAGCAGAAGGGCACCACAATGCTGGGGCAGAGGCTTTCCCAGGCAGCCGCTGTCCCTTCTTTGGGAGCCTTTGTTGTCTCTGCTCTTCTTTGGCTAGATAAGAGCACAGCTGCAGCGTTGCAGCTAATAAGGAAGGCTGGACTTATCCCCCTACATCTCGGGGTGCGTTTACTGTTGTGGGTTATGTGTGGCCCCCTTTTATGTTACAAGGGGCTGATAAGGGAGAGAACAGAAGGTGGGGGACACAGGACTCTGACTTGGCTCATGTCTGGCTTGTGCGTTTTTTCCTTTCTTTCTTAAATCCAAGCCGCAATCAGATTCCATCTCTGCTGGGCGTTTGAATCCAAGAGTTCACTGGCTTGTACTGCATACCCTGCCTAAATGCTGCCTTTTGGGGAAAAGAGGTATTCATGGAGTACAGGGAAGGGTGGTTTTGAGACAGAGTTTTGGGTTTAAATAATCAGACTTCTCTGTTTTGAGTTGTCAAATTAAAAACTGATTTTATTATGATTTGCCACATCTGAAAATCATTTGGATCTTCTCCTCCCTTTATTTATTTTGTTCAGAATTCTAATGAATGGAGGTAGCTGGAATCATAGAAGAATTGGATGAGTTGGAGATGGGACATAAAATGCACTTTTGTAATCGCCACGAGTTACACCTGAGTAAATGCCATCTAAAAAATTAATCACAATGTTCTTTCACATTTGCTATTTTAAAACCAGAACCCATGAGAGAGAAGGCAGACATGATAATATTAATAATATAAAAACAAGCACAAAGCATGGTTTGTGGTAAATTGATTTTTAAAGTGAAAAATCTAGTACTGGTTTGCACTGCCAGTGTGTGCTCCCGCTGGGTGGGTTTGCTGGTGGTGTTGGTCTTGGGAGCAGGCTGCAATGCTTCAATTCCATTGAAATAAGGTTTACTTACCCCGCGTGGTTTTGTAAGGTGAAAAGGCAAAAAGTTTAACTGCAAAGAAAATTAATGGTTTACTATGATTACATTAAACATTCCAGAAGCCCACCTGGGGAAAATACAAAGTTTTAATGCTGTGGGTTTTTTTGTTTTCTGTCTTTTTGTTTTTGTCTCACTGATAAAACTAGCAGGAAAAAAAAGCACTTCCGTATATTTTTCCTGCTGGGTGGTCAGAAGGAAAGGCCAGGAAGCCAGAGGCCTCCCATTGAGAGGCTGCGGTGCAAAGAGTCGACCTCACGTGCCTGTGTGCGCAGCCACAGACAACAGCACCTGTTCCTCTCTGCTCACTGCCCGCTGGAGCTGAGCACTGGCCGCCAAGGAGTCCCTGTGTGTTCCCACAGCCACAGAGAGGGCTCTCCTACCAGGGAACCTGCCCCGATGTGCCCACACCATATTTAAGACAGTCTCTAAAGTGGCCAGGAGGCTCCTGTCCAGTACAGTGAGTGTACCTTTGTTTACAGGTGTGTGTGGGTAGGGGTGGTATGTCTTTCAGCCTGTGTATGATGCAGGGAGAGGGCATGGAAAACATATTTAGACATTTGAAAATGCTTGATGGAACCATGGAAAGACAAAAAGAAAACACTATAAAAGGTGTCATCTTTTGCTATGATTTTGTGTGTGTGTGTATACATATATATACACACATAGAGATGAAAACCTTTTTTTCTATAAGGACTGTAATAAAGCCATCAAGTATAAGTTGTCCTACCTTCCTACTTTCTTTTGCAAGTACAAATTTTAAAACTTTGTATTTAATACAGAATAATTTAGAGCATGTCATAAAGGAAGAAACACATTTTTTTCCTGATTAGGTGCTCAGACTAAATGTATCCCTGAGACCTGAGGCCAAGACAGAAATTGTAGTCCGCCTGGGCAAATGTGTTTCTTTTCTCTCTCTAAACTCTTGGCATAAAGAAAAACTTGCCCAGGAAAATGTTTCTAGTGTGGCATTTTAAGATCAATTTTGAAAGTCATGTTGAATTATTGTGGATAACTCAGGAAAACGGCTGGGGCTTTCCTTCTATGAAATGAATATCCTTTCCTTAATATCAGGGATTTCCACAAGAGGAGAAATCATTTTTTTAACATTTCCAGTTTCTGAAAAGGATATGCATGTGACTGGTATCCATACAGAGCTGCATGTGTTGGGAGCCCACAGAGGCAGGAGCAGCGCTTAGGGGAACGCAATGCACAAAGATGAATCTAGGTTAAAAGGTTGTGGTCAAATGCACCCCGCAAGTGATACTCATCTTATATGTGAGGGGCCTGGACATCACACCAGCTGCCAGGGGGTTTGATTAATGAGGCATTAAGGAGATCGAGTGACACTTACAGCTAGTTACTTATGGTGCTAATTTCAAAAATCTTTGCAATAGACAAAGAGACTCCGCTCATAATGCAAAGTAATTTGTGGTGTGTTCCCACCGAATGCATTTAGCGAAGCAAATATAGTTATGCAGAATTTAAATTAAGGTTGACACTAATGTAAGCAGAGCCCGAGGAGCACTGTCCAATAATTTGATGAGGACACAGGTTTTAATCAAGCCTCTTCCACTAAAATAGCAATTTAAATCCCCATCGTTTAAACTGGATAAAATGCTTAAGCTGTGAAGGTTGGGGGAAAAATAGGAATTTACTTCAAAAGAAAAATGAAACACAGTATCTCTGGGGGAAACCTTTGCTGTGCTTTGACTCAGCCCAGAGATAACATGTGGATTTAAATATCAGGTTGATTTCAAGCCCACATATTTCTCATGTATCTTTTTCATTGTAGTAAAGTTATGGTTGACATATTCTGGCAGCATTGACCTCAGAATAAAAATGTGCCTGGTAATGAGAAAGTGAAGACTCTAAGTTGGTTCAGAAGCCCTGGAAGCACCCACATCATCCCCTTTCCCCCAATAACTGATTACTATTTGAAGTGAAAAATTCCTTTTTTTTCCTTACTTTTTATGAAAAATTCCAAATTGAGTAAGAGAGAGGGAAGGGGGTATGGGGTTCACTTTTTCAGGGGGCATCCATACCCACTCATGGTTTTGTTGGCTCACCAGTTTATTTCTCTTACTTCAACCCATTTGGGGAGCAGTAGGGGGTGAGCCCATGCATTAACATTAATTAAAATGCCAGCAGCCTAGGTTCCAGGTCTGGGGAACCTAGGCTGCTATAGGGGAACAAAACCCAACAAAATAGCAATTTATTCTGGCACTGCTCTTGGAGGGAAAAATGAGTGATGTTCTGCTGGCACTACCCAGGGCCTCTGGGCTTCACTCTTGGCAAAGCAGGAGGAAGGTCAGGTAAATCAATCCCGAATTTTCGGAATTGAGACTCTGGCATGAATTGCACAGATGATGTATCTTCAGGGGAAAGGAATTTGTACAATGAGATGTGTTTTTCCCACCTATTCTGAAGAAAGGGCCAAAATATTTTGGGGGAAAAATTTTTACAGGTGAAGTGCTCTTTAAATGCTCCTGGCAGTTATATTCGCCTAACAGACTTGGAGTCAAGAGTGAAAGGGAAGTGGGAAACGGGAGACTTTGCCATTTGGGGGGTGGAGGGAGTGTCCCACAGAATGAGCTTTGCTCAAGAGCCAGGCACCCTGGTGTGATCAGAAAGAAAGTCTCCAACATGAAGAAACTGAACCCAAGGAGGTGAAATGACATTCCTGAGTCCACACAGGCTGCATGGGCACAATCAGGTTGTTCCAATCAAAGGTGTGTCCTGCCCTCTCCACGTGACTCTGCCCCTCAAGGGCATTTCCTCTTGGGAAAGACACATCTCTTCTCTCCAGCGTCAACACTGCTTTGGGAAGACTCTACTTCTGGCATATTACCTGAAAGACACTCACATTTTAAGCTCCCATCTTGCAAATATGTGGCACTTTATCCCTCTGAGGTTAGAGGAATTAATTGAAAGGCATCTATGTTCATTACGGCTGCAAGGACGGCCATCCCGAAACTAGTCTGCAAGTCTAAAAAATGAATGAATGACATGTCTAATGAATTTTAGACATCTGTGTCTAAAAGTCTGTGTCTAAAAAAGACACATCTTTGCATTTGACTTCCGAATGTTTGGCCTTACAGCGAGAGGAGAGGGGAGATGGGGCATCTTTGAAGCCCTACTTGGGGGTGCTTGGAGAGACAGCCAGGTGTGTCCTGCCTGCTAGACAGAGCAGCAAAGAGTGTAGACATGGGAGGGCTGGAAAGGGCTGGTGGGAGGAGAGATGTGTGCAGGCCAAACTGGAGCACAGGACATCTTCCAGATGGACAGGTGTGTGTGTTTTTAAGAAAGGAATGCAATTTGGGGCGTCTCAGGTCTGGGCTCCTCTTGGTCGCCCTTGGATCCCTGCTGTAACGGTAGAGAACAGTCCTCCCCAAAGCACCTGGCTTTGGCATAGGGTTGTGATTTCTGCCCTTGATATACGCCGCCTTTCTGGCCTATAGGCGAAGTGTGTAGGCCAGAGTGTGGCAAAGCCACTGCTCAGGGTAAGTTCTAGACCCCAGGTGGGGCACAGGCTTTCTGTCTCCTGTGCTACCCTGGGCACAGAGCCAGAAGGCGTTCCACCACTCAGCCCCTCATGGCAGGCTGGCTGGCAAGGAGGCCCTGCTGCTCATGGCAGTGACCAGCTAGCATGTTCCCCAGAGTCGGGCGACCCTCAACTTCCCCAGCACCTCATTCCTGCTACCCAGACCACCAGCCCAAGAATTCACACACACACCCTTCACCTCCGAGAGCCTCCGGTGGGCATCTGGCTGAGGTCCCAGCACTGCCCTATCAGTTCCATCTGCTAAGTGAATCAGGAGCACTATCTGGTGAGTCCCTTCTTTTATTGTTCAAACCAGAGTTTCGGAGACTTCATGGTTCCAAGATTTCTCCCAGGTACTCGCAGAAGCGTCTAACGCATCCTTACCACACAGGCCTGACTCGGGTAGCTGCAATTTCATCCTCGCCGCCCCAGACGTGGCTGACAGGCTTGGAAACTCCAGCTCATCTTTTTTTGCCTCAGTTGCCCATGCTGTCTCTCTCTCCATTAGAGGATAAAATAAAAACAATTCCATAGGCCACTGTGAAAAGTTCTCTTCACAGAGCGCTGTGGACAGGAGTGGCGCTGGGACGGGGTTTGGCCCTTCCAGAGCAGGGGCCACCTGACACTGAGTCCTCCTTCTCCATGGAGAAACCAGAGCCCGCTCCCCCTGCCCAATCTCTTGATTCGGAATCTCAGTGCAAATCCCACACCATCAAGGTCTCTCTGGGTTTTAAGATTATCTTGAGAATCTGTCAAGCGAGGTTCAAGAGCTCCGTGGGGAGGAGGTGCTGGGTGCTGCCCTGCTCCCTGCCCTCAGCCAGCTCCATCACCCCTCTTTCTCCCATCTGCTCTCTGAACTGCAAACACTGCCTCATCTGAAACCCTGCTTTCTAGCAAGAACCAAGACTTTTGCCTCTACTTTGGGCCCAGAGTTCCTGCACTGACTTCCTTTTAAACATGGAAGAGATGACTCACTTATTATCACCTTTAAGGTACTCTGTGTTCACAGGAAATATACAGACTGACCCCCTTCCACGCCAGCCGCCAGCCTTGGAGGGCCCCAAGAGCTTCCGGGAAGGCTCTGTCCAGGGACAGGCCCCACCTTGGCTGTTCTGATGCAGAACTAACTCATCATAGCTGTGGCGTCCCTTGTCACACGCCAGCACTGGTGATTGGCACTCTTCTTAGGAAGACAGCTGGCAATGCTGGAAAATGGGCAGGAACAGGTTAGCAGATGTTTGGGGGTTGAGGGAGTCTGGGAATGTCCACTGATTATTGGGTTTAGTGTCAAGGCCTCGGGAAATTCTCCATCGAAATCCTAACCTGAAATGCTGAGATTTAGACCCTTTGCTCTAATGTACTTCTTCTAACAAGTGTTTTTGGGGCTCGCTCCAGGACTGGGTCATTTCCCATAAATCTGTTTCTAGGTTTCCCCATCTCTTTTCTCCCTGCTGTCCTCCTCACCTCCTGGGCCTGGAGCGGGATTCTGGCTGAGTCTTCTGCCCCTGGGTCAGGCCTCTAGCTCCAAGGCCCCGAGCCCTGCTGAGTGCTGAACCATCATTTCCACAGGATTCTCTCTGTGGGGGATGTTGGCAGCTCCCCCACTTCCCAGAGGGTTTATTTAGCCGACTCGTGATGAAGGACCGACGCCTCATGCACCGTCCTCTCCTCCTTCATGTTCTTCTTCATGGAGCCTCACCCTGGTGCCCAGGCTAGAGTACAGTGGTGTGATCACAGCTCACTGTAGCCTCAAAGTCATGAGCTTAAAAGATTCTCCTGCTTTAGCCTCCAGAGTAGCTGAGACTCCAGGTGTGCATCACCATGCCCAGCTATTTTTAATTTCACATTTTTAGAACTGAGGTCTTCTTTTGTTACCCACGCTGGTTTCAAACTCCTAGCCTCAAGCAACCTTCCCACCTGAGCCTTTCGAGTTGCTGGGATTATGTGTAACCCATTGCACCTGGCTTATTTTTCTGATTAAATAGATTAATATTTTATTCCTTTAAAATGCTGTTTGGCCAGTGAGTGCAGTGGCTCACCCCTGTAATCCTAGCACTCTGGGAGGCCAAGGCGGGTGGATTACCTGAGCTTACAGGTTCGAGATCAGCCTGAGCCAGAGCGAGATCCCATCTTTAAAAATAGCCTGGCTTTGTGGCAGGTGACTGTAGTCCCAGCTACCTGGAAGGTTGAGTCAAGATAACCAATTGAACCTAAGAGTTTAGGGTTCCTGTGAGCTATGATGCCGCGGAACTCTACCAAGGGCAACAAAGTGAGACTCTGTCTAAAAAAAAAAAAGAAAAAGAAAAAGAAAAAAAAAGTGCTGGCTCGCACCTGTATCTCAGTGAGTAGGGTGCCAGCCACATACACCAAGGCTGGCGGGTCCAAGCCTGAGATGGGCCTGCTAAACAGTAATGACAATTTCAACCAAAAAATAGCCGGGCATTGTGGTGGGTACCTGTAGTCCCAGCTACTTGGGAGGCTGACGCAAGAGAATCACTTAAGCTCAAGAGTTTGAGGTTGCTGTGAGCTGTGACACCATAGCACTCTACCCAGGGTGACAGTTTGAGACTCTGTCTCAAAAAAAAAAATGCTGTTTGGCCCATGATGCTATTTTACTACTTTTTACTTATGACCAATGTTCTCAGAAATGTTTAGAGATGAGAGGGAGGATTCTGATGGATTAGGGAGATTTCTGAGGTTATCTGGGCATACCAGGTGTCCACGAGGTCAGAGAGATGCCAGGTGCCGTGACCTTTGGCTTAAACCAACAGGATGTTTTTCATGTTCTTATGAAATTTCCAATTCACATTCTTTCATTACTTGAGAGTCAGTAGTCAGGGTACTGGTGATATCTTAACTCTCTCTTTCTTTAATTATTTACCAAATCCTTTTAATTCTTCTTTCGTAATGTCACATTTATCGCTACTTTTCCATCCTCTCTGCCAGCACCTTAGTGCAGGTCTTTTTTAATAAGAAAAATCTCTAGAGCAATTGCTGACAACTCCTAACCTCAGCTCCCAGCACCCCTGTGCCGTGGGCAGCGGCTCACGTCTGTTGACACTCAGACAGGAGCTCTGTAGAAGTTGCTTCCCTTCCTCATAATTATTTCCCCAGACCTATTTTTGTTTACTGAGGCCTTCTATATAACTTTAATTTTAGTGATAGACCAATTCTGAACTTTGTTTTCATTAAAAAAAAAATCAACAATGGTTTGTCATAGAAATGGTCATTTAAATTACATGCTTAAGAAATATTAGTGTTTTGTAAGTTTTGATTTAGTACATGTCGAGTCTTGAATTTTCTGGTGATCAAAATGGATTAGATTTTCTGTAAGAAAATAATAACTTACATTGTACTATGGGCACATGTTCTCTAAATCAACACATCAACCTGCACATTACAACAAGGGACCATAAGACGTCTGTACCTAGTGTGCGATGCATCAGGAAGCACACGATACTTTTTGATGAAGAAAATCAAATATGGGGCGGCGCCTGTGGCTCAAAGGAGTAGGGCACCGACCCCATATGTTGGAGGTGGCGGGTTGTTATCAGAGTCCTTCAGCTTTAAGAGTGCCCATGCTATTCACGTGAATCCTACTCAATCCACACAAAAGCATAGCACCTGTTAATGCCCGAAGTGGGCCAGGAGCGCTCAGATCCTTCCCCAAAGCCTCATGGTTCAGTGAGGCAAACCTAGATTCTGACCTCAGTCAGGTTGCCCGTGCTAACCGCTGTGGGCCCAAGCCCCATGGCACCTGCTGCTTTAGCCCAGTGAATGGCGACTTAAGGACAAGAACACTTGTCATTACGGCTCGGCGCCTGTGGCTCAACGGGCTAAGGCACCAGCCACGTACACCTGAGCTGGCGGGTTCGAATCTGGCCCGGGCCCGCCAAACAACAATGATGGCTACAAACAAAAAATGGCCGGGCGTTGTGGCAGGCGCCTGTAGTCCCAGCTACTTGGGAGGCAGAGGCAGGAGACTCGCTTGAGCCCAGGAATTGGAGGTTGCTGTGAGCTGTGATGCCAAGGCACTCTACCCAGGGTGACAGCTTGAGGCTCTGTCTCAGAAAAAAAAAAAAAATAGAACACGTGTCATCAGCCATCCTAGGACTGGGGTAGATCTTGCTGCAGACCCCCGGGATGCCACCTGGGGGTGATGAGAAAGAGGTAGGCGGGGGCGTCTGTGTTTCCAAGTTAGGATAAATAATGAGTTTCACCCATAATAAATTGCAGCTATTTTACAACATTTTTTTTTTTTTGAGACAGTGTCTCACTCTGTCACCCTGGGTAGAGTGCTGTGGCATCACAGCTCACAGCAACCTCAAACTCTTAGGCTCAAGCAATCCTCTTGCCTCAGCCTCCCAAGTAGCTGGGACTATAGGCACCTGTTACAAAGCCTGGCTAGTTTTTCTATTTTTTATAGAGATGAGGTCTCTCTCTTGCTCAGTCTGGTATTTCACAGATTTTTGACTTACCGCTATGGTATTGCTCACAGCTCCATTTAATAGCAAAGACAAAACTTCCAAGAGAACGTTCACAAGGTATTCTGATTGTAAAAGTTTTTCTTATCTCCTGGAGTCCTAGTGGTTGCACAGGGGAGGTGCCAGAAGGGGGAGCAAAGTGCCCTGGAAGGGTCAGCTTTTGAGTCAAATGTTTAAACTGTCACGGAGTCAGGGTGGTTTTGAAGGATGAGCAGGAGTTTTCTAGGCAAAGGAGATGAGAGGAAGGCCGTCCCAGGCGGAGGAGTGTGCCGCCTCTTACCCTGGGTTACACTTGTTACTTGTGCTGCTGGCATGGAACCCAGTGGGAGGGAGAGGGCGCTTTCTCTGTTTTGCTTCCTGCTCTGCCCATGTGGTCAGGATAATGCCTGCCATGGTGTAGTCCCTAGATAAATAAATAAATACTTGTGAGTGTCAAATAAGCGGCATCCTCCATGCTCAGCCTGCTGCCACTTCTGTTTCTGCTCCCAGCCCCTCAGGGGAGCTTCCATCACTGAAGTTAGTGCAGGAGCCTACATTGTCCCCGTAAGGTGGGTGGGGTGACCGCGCTCACTGCATTTGTTCCACCACTGCCGCAGACCAACGTGCTAAGTAGAAAAGCCTTTCGAATGCTTTCAAAATTTGTCACAGTATGATCATGCTACTAATCTTGATGTAATCATAACTTACATCTTATCTCTGTGAGTTTCAGGTTCCAGTAAAACAGAGTTGTTTTCTGCTCCCAGAACAGGCTATTTTCTCACCTGTAAACGGTTTCTTCCTCTGGTGCCCAGGCCGTGTGCTGTCCCCGCACGTGTGCTGCTGAGGTCGACCTCTTCCACTTCAGCACCGCAACCTCCAGGAATCTGTCCTGGTGAAGCTCTCCTAACACTGGATCTTTCTTATGATACTTCTTTTATTCTCTGTCCCCACGTTTCTAGCCTGGAGCCTTGGATGGAGTCGGTTTTCTATTTGAAGGACTGAAATAACCACCAGTTACATACCAAGTTCTCAGCTAGATGCAGGGGATACTGTAAGGGAGACCTTTTGGGGATGAGACATAAAAAACAGGAGGAATTGTTTTGTAGCTCAGAAGTAGCCTGCACCTTGAGGCAGCCTGAGAGGATGGCGGGGAGGACTGTGGGATGCTCATGCTTCCTCCAGTTCTACGCAGCACCTTTCCTGTCCTACTCTATCCCCTGGGAGGCTAACCCCTGTGATGGTGTCAGCCAGGCACCTGTGCTCCTCAGTTTCCTACTGGGTTCCACTAACGTCAATGGGAAGTCAGACAGTGAGCAGGGAGAGAGTTGAGGTGTTTATTTCCCCCGTCTCTGTTTGCTGGGCCATAGTTTGCCCTGGAGCACTCATGATGGCTTTCAGCAACCCTCTCCTGTAAGCAGAGCTCCTGCTGAATTCTAGCAGCCCTTCCCAGGTTGCTGTTTGGCCTGGAGTGGTGGCAGCGCCCTTCTGTTGCCAGCCCTAAGGCGTGTTGCTGATAGGTCCCCTTAATCCTGCCCTAACCACCTCCTGAAAACACTCAGAGCAGCTCTCTGCAGAAGAGCTGGAGACCTGGGTGGAGGGAAGCAAGGTGCTCGCTGGAGTCATCCACTGCTGCATGGCAAGCCACCCCAGAGCTTGGTGGCTTAAAACAAGACCGATTTATTATTTCTTATTCTTGTGCAGGTCAGGAATTCACCAGACACAGAAGGATGGCTGGTTTCTGCTCCATGAGTCCAGGGCCTCCTCTGGAAGGCTGAGGCTCATTTACTTACTTGTGTTTAATGTCTATACATGATCTTGGCTGTTGGCTGGGTCCATGGTGAGTGTCCAGAGAAGGGGAAAGCTACACGGCCCTTCACAGCCCAGCCCTGGATGTGGCTGTATCCCTCCCTCCATGCTCAGCTGCTCAAGGTGGTTGTAAAGGCTGACCTGGGATCAAGGCCTCCCCTTGAGAGGGGACCTCACCTCTTGAAGGAGTTGCTGTCACATGTGTGACATTCTATCTTCTCTAGCTACAGCAACTGTGTAGGATTCACACTGAGGATGACAGTGGCCCCGAAGTCAGGGAGCCTGCACCTCTGCGTCACCCCTCACCCAACCTACACTGACCTGTGCGCGTGTGAGAATTCGACTTCCAGTGTGTCACTCCTCTGAGAGTCGGCGTTGGTTAAGAGGATGAAATTGTGTCTGGAACATCTCTAGACTTAGTCTGGGCCGTGTATCAGCCTAGATGAGCAGACGTCTCTTAGAGCTACAAATCTGTGCCCAGAACAAGGCACGAGGGTCAATTCCTTCTTCCTCCTCATGTTTGCCCTTCTCCCCTGCCACAGTATTTGCAAGCAGTCAACCGACTACAGGAAGGAGGAGAGTCTGCCGAAGGCTTGGAAGAGGGAAAATGTTAACACAGACGTAGCGAATGTTTGGTCCTTATTTGAAGGATCTTGGGGAGAATGGGGGCGTCTGTGCTAGAAATGATTGGCAGGTGAGTGCCTTCAGGGGACTTACCCCACCCAGAAGATATTGTCTGAAAGAGAAAGTCGCCCCAATACAATCCTGAGAAAAACATCTGTCGCGTGATATTTAGAACTGACATTTTCATAAGGATCTGGTCTATAGAGGCTTTTGCAGGGCTCAGAGAATCACATTTCCCATTGTCCCCCCTCCTACCTTCTGTGACTAGCAGTGTGCGCCGGGTTGAGTGTGTGTTTTCAGTGGCACGCTGAGGACTGCATTTTAAAAAGCTTTTTATTTGGAAATAATTTCAATAAGAATAACTTCAATAATAACAGTTTCTATCTCAGGAATGAAAAAAATATATATCCAATGTACTCAGTACTACTGTGAAACCAATTTACAATCACTCACACTTGCATATGAAAAATAAAACACAACTATAGCCCAGGATAACGGGGGGTGGGGGGGGGGTTGGGAGGGGTGTGAATCGATAGAGGGAGGGTTAGTTGGGGGACCACACCTACGGGGCATATTGTAAGTACAAGTTGGATCTATCAGGTGTAGAACACAAACGTCTTAATGCTGTAATTGGGTAAATGAAGTGAAGGCTATGTTGATTGGTAGGATGTAAGCACTCCCATTTGTACAAATAATCAACACATTGAATCCCATAATGGCATAAATGTATTCATGATCTATGTACAAATGACTTAGTAAAAAAAAAAAAAACAGTTTCATCATAATAATGGTAATAATTTCAACAAATACTAATTTGTTTCCCAATTTGGAACTTGTACACATCACGGCCCTTTATCCCTAAATACTTCAGTATGTATTTCTTAAAAATAGCAGTGTTTTTACACAGCCATAGCACAGTGGCCAATCTCAGTCAATCATTATTGATCATATTTTGTTTGTAATCTACACCAGCATTTTGATCTTAGCAATAACTTGATTCAGTAAGGTATTATTTAGAGTTTTGTCCCCTCAGTATACATTGTCATACCTCAGTGGTGTTTTTAATCTGGAATATTTCTATAATCTTTCTATGTATTTTATGATATTGGCAATTTTGAAGAAAACAATTGTTTTAAAGTATCATTTCCTGGCTGAACATGGTGGCTCACACCTGTAATCATAGCACTCTGGGAGGTTGAGGCGATGAATTGCTTTAGCTCAGAAGTTCTAGACCAGCCTGAGCAAGAGCGAGACCCTGTCTCTACAACAAAGAGAAAAACTAATTGGGTGTTGTGGTTGGTGCCTCTAGTCCCAACTTTTTGCTTGGGAGGCTGAGTAAGAGGATCGCTTGACTCAACAGTTTGAGGTTGTTGTGAGCTGCCATGCTAGGGCACTCTACCCAGAGTGACAGAGCGGAACTCTGTCTCAAAAAAAAAAAAGCATTTCCTTATTTTCAGGTCTTTGGTTTGGCCATGATTGCATTTGGGGTGTAGATGCCCACAGGAGAGGCCATATTCTTCCTGGCACCTCTTCGGGGAGCACGCTTCTCACTGGCCCACCTTGGTGGTGTTGGTGTTAATCACAAGAGCAGTGACTTCAGGAAGCCCCTTTCAAAAGTATAATTCCTGGAGACTCATTCTACAGGTTCAAATCTGTAGCAGGGGTCCTCAAACTACGGCCCGCAGGCCACATGCGTTGGTGTGAATTGTATTTGTTCCCGTTTTGTTTTTCACTTCAAAATAAGATATGTGCAGTGTGCATAGGAATTTGTTCATTTTTTTTTTTAACTATAGTCCGCCCTCCAGTGCTGAGGGACAGTGAATTGGCCCCCTGTTTAAAAAGTTTGAGGACGCCTGCTGTAGAGCCTCAAGGAGGGAAATACTGTTAGAGAATGCCCTTCTCCGCAGAGTGAAGTTCTGCAATTGCATTCTGAGCTCAGCAATGGTGCTTTTGAGCTGGACCTTCTGGGGACTGCTGGTCCTCCACTTCCAGCAGGGCCAGGAAACCAGGGCAGGACGCATGACCAGGACAATGCTCACTGTGGCCGGGTTCTCAGACACCTGAGGGGCTCTCCGTGTGACCTGAGCTTTGGCACAGGGAAGCCCCACTCTGCATCGTTCTCAGGCAGCCAGGGAACAGCCGGCTGGAAAACTTCCCCCGGGATGAAGCCCCAGCTCTGTGCCGCTGGCCCCGCCAAGTCTAATATCTTCCCGTTCTGCCTGCATGAAGAAATGGAAGGGTGCTCTCCAGGTACTGACTGGAAAGGGCTGGCTAACACGTGGGCGTCAAAAACACTCCTCATAAACTGGACCTACACAGGGCTAATCTAGAGCAGCCCTGAGCACCACGAAGGTGACTGGTGTGTCTCCTTGGTTCTGAGAGCCTTTCCATTAACTTCCGCTGTGTCTGGACTTCAGATGCCTTTAAAAATCTATATGAAAGGCAACCAGTTAACCAGTAGAGTAGTTGTAAATATTAGTAAATACATCTGTCTATAAAGTTTCAGCTATAATAATTGTAACCCGATTTCTTCCTATACCACTGGTTGCACCGTACAAGAATACGTTTTGTTTATTGAGGCATAATTTATATAGACTGAGTCCTACCATTTCATTTTGCATTTTCACGAGTTTTGACAACACATACTGTCATGTAATCAACACCAAAATCAAGATTTGGAACAGTTTCACCCCCAAAAAATGTTCCCTCATGTCCTTCAGTTGTCGACCCCACCCCCAGCCCCTGGCGGTCACAGAGCTGTTTTCTCTCCTATTCTTTTCCAGAACATTATAAGAATGGAACTATATTTATGTAAACTTCGTGTCCGACTTCTTTTGTTTAATGAAAGTTAATCTGTGTCACTGCAGGCATTACTAGTTTTTTCTGTTTTATTACCGAGTAGTATTCCTTTGTAGGACTGTTCCAGAAAATGGTTAGCATTCATCGTTTAAAGGACATTTGTGTTGTTTTCAGTTTGGGGCAATTATGAGTTAAGCCATTATAAAAACTCCTGTACTGCTTTTTGCGTGAATGTATCTTTTTATTTCTCCTAGGCAGATAGTTAGGACTGGGCATTTGGGTTAGGTCTTGTTAGGGGTATGTTTAACCTTTTTAGGAATTGCTGAACTGTTTTCCAGAGTTACCGAACCAGTTGGTATTCCCACCAGCAATGCAAGGAGTTTCATATCTTAGTATTATCAGCATATTTTAGCCACTCTAAAATACCAATATGCTCAATATTAATATTTCATGGTGGAATAAACTGGCATTTCCCTGATAACAAAAGATGTTGAGTGTCTTTCCCTGTACTTATTTGTCAATATATCTCCTTTGAAAAAAATGACTGCTCAAACTTTTTTATTGAGTTATTTGCTGTTGTTTTCATATTTTTGGTAAGCTATTTATCTGATATGTGCTTTACGAACACTGGTCTATCCACTTAGGCTGTGGCTTTTTTTTTTCCATTTTCTTAACAATGTATCTTTTTATAAAGCAGAAGTGTTTAATTTTGGTGAAGTAGTTTTATTTATCAGTTTTTTAGTGTGTTGGATTTTTAGTGCCATATTTAAAACATATTTGTCTAATATAAGATCACCATGGGTTTTCTGTTTTTTCTTCTATAAGTTTTATAATTTTACATTTAGGTCTGTAATCTATTTTGAGTTTATTTTTGTGTGTGGTGTGAGGTATAGACTGCAGTTGTGTTTTATACACACACACACACACACATGCACGCACGCATGCACGCCTGTGGGGTTTGATGTTATTTTCCTACAAAGATAATATTAAGTCCATGGTACATTTTACAAGTGATAGAACTTTCAACTGAAATAAGTATGAGAAACAGAAGCCTCGTGGAACCTGGCTCAGCTTTAATTAGGAAGACCAGATGTTAAGGTGATCTTCGGGCTCATTCACACCAACAGTGTATCTGAGCTGTAAAAGTAGATGGAAGTTGTGGCATTCGGTTAAAAGGAAGTATCACCTGTTATTTTCCATACTGGTCAAGCAGGTGCTTGAATTTCTGTTAAGTTTTTATGTGATTTCTTTAAAAAGCAGGCTACTGACCAAACGAAGAAGGGCTGGCGAGATCTTGGGGACTCTGGCCTGGGGTGCCAGGATGTGGCCATCATAATCTAAAAACACTTACACATTCATAGGAATGATAAAACACGAAGACAATCCAGAAAGAAAGAGGGGAGAGGGAGGGCGAGTGGAGGGAGGGTATTTGGCAGGATCCCACCTAA
Organism: Perodicticus potto; assembly: GCA_963574655.1. Classification (NCBI taxonomy): domain Eukaryota; kingdom Metazoa; phylum Chordata; class Mammalia; order Primates; family Lorisidae; genus Perodicticus; species Perodicticus potto. The sequence continues at coordinate 16,350 of CAUYRH010167975.1, read as the reverse complement.
TGTGCACAGTGCAAGGGTACATTTAAAAACAACTAAGAATATATTATCAGTGTCTGACCCCCCAAAATAAGTGAGGTGTGTTAATTAGGTTGATTTAAGCATTCTGCATTGTATATCAAATCATCGCATTGTACTCCATTCATGTACACAGTTATTATTTAATAAAAATTAAGTAAAAAAAAATAAAGAGGCTTCATTCTTTGGAAAGGCAACTGAGTGTTAAGAACTCAGCCTTTGATGTCAGCTGCACTGGTTCAAAATTCTAATCCTGCACCACTCTGGCTTTCAGATAATAAATGACTTGGTTAACCTTTCTGATATTTTCTTTCTTCATCTGAAAAATGTCGATCAGAAAACGTCTTCCCTCTCTCATAACCTTGTACTGTGAGCAGTGAAGGTGGGACGGCCTGTGCCGACAGCCCGGCCTCGGTGCTCCGTGCTCTGAGTGCTTTGCTAAATGCTGGCCTTTGTCATGCGCTGGTTGGTATTTATTCACCAGGTTTCACTCATCAAGCTTCTACCAGGTATCAGGAATCAGGGGCGTCGAAAGGAGATAACAATCCCTCAAGAGGCTTATCCTAGTGGGATTGGAAATCAGACTAATGCAGACAAGTGAGTCAGTGTGGAAAGCAGGGTTTGATTATTTCCATCTGGATACAGGGTGAGCTATGGACTGAGGCTGTGCCTGTTTCCATGGGGTGGGAGGGCTTCTGTTTAATTTCCGAGGAAGATAATTGTTAAGTCAAGGACGCATCCTATAAATGACAGAATTGTCGACCAATGACTCACCTTAGTCAGCCCAGGGGCCAGAGGCCAAGCACAGCTTTCCAGAGGGAGAGATGACCCTTGAACTAAGACCTTAGCAACTGGCTGCCTGGAGGGAGCTGGGGAAAGACGCAGAAGGTGGTCCCCACTGTGCAATCAGCCAGGGTCTTACAGCCTGGTCATGAAGAGCATGGATTTTGGAGCTACACAAAATGGTTTAGAATGATTCTGGGAAATGGACTGACCTCTTTGACCCCCGTGTGCCTCACTGGTGAGGTTCTAATGCTCTCTCCCTAACAGGTGGTTGTGAGGTGGAAGGGATGTCGGGGCAGCTCCCAGAAAGCATTCAGTGCTGGCTGCTCTTCTATTTATCCACAGAACTCCAGCAATCCAGGTAGTCTGGAGCAGAGAATGAGCCTGGGAGGTGGAGAATCAGCCTCGAGGGCAGCAGACCAGATGGTCAGTGGGCTGGGATTGCACCACAAGGAATGTGCCTATTATCTCTGAGCTAATGATTAGCCAGAGTAGGGTCCTAAGCAGGAAACACAGAACTTTAGAAAAAGCACCTGGGCACTGGGTAGGACAATAAATTACAGGGGGTCTGCTTGGATATGGTTAGGAGATGTGCAAAATATCAAGGCAAGAGATAGAGCCTGAGGGAGCTGGGACAGTGAGAGAGGGCTTGAGAGTGGGGTTGGGGTGGAGAACATTTCAGAGGGAGGGGCAGGGCCTTGCTGGCTGTGACAGTTAAGCCGGAGGTAAGGTGCAGGTGGCTTCCATGTGTCTGATGTGGGCGAGATAGGAGAAGATGGAATGGAATGGGCTTGTAGGGAGAGAAAACAAGCCCACATTCATTGGAGGTGTCTGTGGGCCTGACGAGGGGAGATGACCCAAGGATAGTCACTATTTTGGTGTAGAGCCTAAACAAAGGTCCCAGCTGGAGATGCCAAGATGGCAGATGTTGCCAAACTGGCAGACACGACCTTCAGCGAGGATGAGATTGCTCAGAGACAATCGGTTAAGAGGCAGCAGGGGCCTGTGTTTATCGCTTCCTCTGCGTGACTGAGCTGGGCACATTGTCTCCCCACTCTCAGCCTCAGAGTGCGTGTCCTCATCTGGGAGTGACACTGCTGTCCATGTGCCAGTGCACACAGCAGGTCCTCTGTGACCTTGACCACCGCTTTGACAAAGATAAGAGGTCAGAGCTGACGGAAGGGGCCACAGTGAGGGAGAAAGGGCTGAGGAGAGTGGCCATGGCAGACATGGAGGAGGGTCTTCCAGAAAGGAGGGAAGGGAGAGAAGCTTGAGAAGTTGGTGATGTAGAAGCCAAGACAGGAGACCTTTTGAAGGAGTTGGGGGTGCTGTGCAATTTCAGAAGACTCGGGAAAAAGTGAGAAGAGTCCACGGGATTAGGAAACCAAGAGGCCACCAGCACCTTTGGTGGGGCAAAGGCTGTCGGGGAGGAGAGAACCCCAGGAAGAGACTCACACGAATGCTTAACAAAGAAAGAAAAGGAGGTGTCTGTATTGAGAAATATTGAAAGCTGCTGTATAGAGCACGCATGTTATCGCACGTAATGCAACACGTCCAGGTGGGTGTGTCAGCCTCATTTTACAGCTGACCAAATTGAGGTTCTAAGAGGTTGACAGACTAGGTCAAGGTCACACAGCTGGAAAGAGTGGCATCCAATCTTAGATGGCCGTGGGCTTCACCTCTGAATCCAATAGGTGGAGGAAGAAGAGAGCAGATGCGTTCTTAAAATTAGAAAGAAGGCTGTGGCCATCACGGACACCTAATAATGAACTAGACCATATCACAAAGTAAGGGGCTCTCTGTCATGGGACTGTCCTGTCACAGCCTGGAGCAGTCCAACCCTCAGGAGGCACAACCGGTTTGTATTATGCGTGTGTATATATAGTGCCTACAAGAGGCACGCACACTTTAAGAAAGGAAAAACTGTATTACATTTATAATCCTCGAGTCATATTTGACTTCTACAATTACAAGAGATGCTCAGTGTGACTTGTATTCATCCTTTGTTATTGATATGTATCGAACATTACAATTTTAATACAATTTTTTCTTTTCTTTCTTTTCTTTTTCTTTTTTTTTGGTAGAGACAGAGTCTCACTTTATCACCCTCGGTAGAGCGCCACGGCGTCACATAGCTCATAGCAACCTCCAACTCCTGGGCTTAGGCGATTCTCTTGCCTCAGCCTCCCGAGTAGCTGGGACCACAGGCGCCCACTGCCTGGCTATTTTGTTGTTGTTGTTGTTAGTTTTTTCTTTTCTTAAAACATGTATACATTTTTCACGCCTTCTGTATTTCTACTTAAGCATTTGTGCCCTCGTTGGAGCCTGAGTCTCTAGGAAGTTAACTAAGTTTGAAATGCCCTGACTCACCACAGTCCTGGGATGGAGTGGGGACTCCCTGAAGGTGTGTGGGCAGCTGTGTTTACGGGGGATTCTTCTGCCAAGAGGTGGATGCCCAGTCCCATCTCTGGTCTGAGCTTGGGTGAGTCTCTGAGCTCTCTGAGTCACATGATGAAGCCACCAGACGCCAGCAGGATGGGGTGGGGGAAGGGAGGATCACGGCCAGCCTCAGGAGTCCAGTTCAGGGCAAGCTTCGGATTGGAGGCACGGATAGGAGTGGGCACCAGGCACACAAACGGTCTACAGGTATCATCTACCTGTAGGTACAGGTATCACCTCCACCGAGCAGGTTCCCAGGTGGAGCAGAGGCACGGCAGCACAGGTGACCCCACATGACCTGTTCTTAGGCTTTGCTGCGTGGGGTAAGCTGACTGGTGGCTCAGACACCAAGGGGCTGGGCCGTGCTAGCAGGTCTCTCCGTGACTCTGAGTGAGTCAAAGGTTGGGTGCTGGGAGGAAATGAAGCCTGAACCCTGCCCAGCGGGCCAGCCAAGAATAAGATGATGGTGCCTCTGAAAGTCCATGCAGAAACGTTTCAGAGTGAAGGGTCAAAGCCAGGCACGCAGACTCTGTGCAATCTGGTGCTCAAAACAAACCAAAGAAACGTGTGATGGTCTTGACTTCATGCAGAATAATCCTGAAACCCAGAGAGATTGAGCATCTCATCTGAGACCCACAGCCAGGAAATTGGAATTAAGTTCAGACTCCCAGGGTTAGAAAAAGAGCAGGGAACTTCTGAGGTCATAACACTTCTTAAAATTGTCCTTTTCTTTCAGAGAGATAGCAACACCAGAGAAGACGCTGATTTGAGATTGAGGTAGTCTTTTTTAGAGATAGAGAAATCTTTTGGAGGAAAGGGAAGGTTTAGTTCACAGGGTCCCTTGACTCCAGATGCCAGTCCAGTAGTGCCACCGTCCCTCCGGTGTGGCTGGAGGCACTCTCAGAGGTCACGGCAAGGGTGGGTGTCATCATGGGAAGGCGGGGTGGTGGTGCTGATGTGTGCGCTCTGCATTCTTCTCAGCGAGCACCATGGAGACCTCATCCTGGGTGGTTTTGGAGAATGTGGTATGGCAGGCTCCTCACAGGAGCTGGATTCTGATTCTGCAGGATAGGGGGCCACTCTGGTTGGCTTTCCAAGCATTGGGTTTGGAGAATCACTTAAGTCCCTGGAGAAGGCTCTGTTCTTCTCTCCTGGGGCCCTGGTCTTTGTTACTGGCAGAGCTAATTAGGTGCAGAAGTGGGTTAGCAGGCCCCAGAGAGAAGGAGAACAACGGCTAAGCCTGGGTGGCTTCCTCCCCCTGGACGGTCCTCTTCCCGGAGCTGGCCATCTGGGCTGTGGTCTTGGGTTCTCAGCCCCTCACGGGAGCTACTCTGTCATGTAGAATTCCATCTCCTGCCAAAATCACCATTAGCTAAACCAACATCACTTTTTTCAGAACTGGGCTAGAGGGTGCTGTGACATCCTTACTAGTCCCTGGGTTGTCCCTGTGTCACCAGGACCCACTTATGAAACGCTTACTGTCAACTGCCTGTCTCTATGTGGGTGGAGAAACCAAGGGTCTTCCAGATGCTGTGTGATAACATTTTATCTCTGAGTGTCCTCAAAATGTCTTGGGGCAGAGCCCTGGCTTGTCAAGTTTTCAGGCATGGCAGCAGGTCCCAAGCTCTGTGCTGCACTTACATAAACCCTCGGTCAGGGTCAAAGCCTGGTGTGGTCTCTGCGATTGGGGCACAGCTCCTTCCCTAGCCTGGTCTCTGAAGGCTGCCCAGGCTCATTTATTGGGACTCTGGGTCATAGGAAAGGCTCTGAGAGATTTTGTAATGTAAGATTTTGTATTTTCTTTTTTTTTACTTTGAGGTTTAGAGAAGCCAAGAAATTCACCAGAACTCAGAAAGGGATAACTAGGTCCCTAGGACCCTACACTTGTCAGCGGGACCCTAGGTAACTGGGAACAGCTGCCATCCACAGACGTGTGGCACGTGGGCAAGGACCTCTCAGCAAAGCTTCCAGGAGCAAACCCTTCCTGTCGGCCCCTTATGTCTCACCTTCCCGTCTGGAGCCTGGTATCCTAATTATTTCACATTGAGTGGCCAGAGACAATGCAATTCCAATCTTAGAAGGCCATAAATACTGGACAGGCTGAGGTGAAGCTGTGGGATCACAAAGAATGGGTAGGTTTCCCCTTTCACTGTTCACTAACTACAGGGCCATGGGTCCAGTCCTGTGACCTTATTGTGCCTCAGTTTCCTCAGTTGAAAATGGGAATAAGAGAGCCTACCTCACAGGCTCCTCTAGGGATTATATGAGTTAATATGTCTAAAATGCTTGAAATAATGAGCTATTGTATGTCTGCCTTAAAAACATGGATATCTTATGACATAATTTCAAGGATTGGTTCTTGGAGATAAAAACTACAAGGAAAGGACCTTCTGGGATCCTGCCGTCCCTCACCAAGGTTATCTCAAGGTGCTGGGCACCACCGTCCACCGTGGAAGCATCTCCCGTTCTGTAGCCACCCCACTGGGTAGCAGTGTTGGTTCTGAAAGGTGATAACTGTCTAATGAATTTTAATAGGGATTTTTTAAAAGAGTATACACAACCAACTATTATATATATATATATAAAATATAATTTTTTAAAAGAGTATAAACCAATAGTATAACCAACTATTATATAAGAACTTAGGATGCAAAATGTTTCTTAGTATGTGACTTGGACTCTCTAAGATGGGCCCCAATTTTCTCCCCCTCCTGGTATCCATGACCTGGGGTGATATAGGAAGATGAGGGGATGCCTCTTGTACAATTGGGTCACAGACAACTTCAGTCCTGCCTGCTTTGATGAGGTGAGCTGGCGCGTTGGGAAAGTCCGCCCGAGAGGACGTGAGGCAGCCTCCAGTTAGCAAGCAGCCAGCGAGGATCCAGGGGCCTGGAGAACCCGAGGCCTGCCAACAGCTCCCTCGGTGCGCCTGGACGCAGCTTACAGAGGAGACCCCGGCCCCCATCTCCATTGCATCTTAGGAGAGACCACAAAGCAGAGAGTCCCGCTCAGCCAGGCCTGGCGTCCTCCCAACAGAAGACAGACCCGTGTTGCTACAGCCACTGAAACCACTGAGACTCGGGGCAATGTGCTAACACCGCAGAGGTAATTAGCACCATGCACTAGAGCAGTGGTTTAAACCAGTGTGCCATGAAAGAAATTCCTAAAGATCATTAATTAAATTATTTGTGAAAGAAGTTCAAAGCATAGCAAGTATAGCCTTTGTTTTACTCTCTTTTTGGATCAATATAATTTAAGTGTGCCCCGGGGAGTTTGACTATAGGTTTAAGTGTGCTGGGAGACAAAAAAAAAAAAAAACATTGTTCTGGGTTAACCGATTTCACTCTTGCATCTTTTCTCAGAAAGGTGAAGTAACTCCCCCAGGTCACACAGGCGGGGAGTGGGGGATGAGATACGTGAACCCCCATTACAGGTGCTTCTCAAATGAGACTGCAGAATCGAGGGTCCCGATGGTGTCCTAAGACTACTCTACTGCTTTAGATTTCTAGAACGATTTCTCTGCTTTCGTTGTGTGATGTGAGGAAGAAATTAATACTCTCTGACTACCAACTTTTTGCCAGGAACTTTGCGTGTATTATCAGATCCAGTTTTCCCAAGATAAGGTGGGCATCATTCTACCCAACATACTGACTTTCCCAAAGTGGGTTTTGCAGACACTGATCCCTCAAGGGGGTCTGCAAAAAATACTCACTTGCTCAGCATGTTTGGGAAGTACTGCTCCGGAGGGAATTTGCTGCTCATGGGCTCCGTTAGACGCTCAGGGAAGCCGCAGGAAAGTACTCCACGTGTCCTTCTAATTCTGCTAGACCACGAAAACGTCCACTCACCTAAAAACAGCTCACGTTCCAAGGAATATGCCACGAAACAGACTTTGGAAATGCTGGCCTATAGGACATTTTCACTGTTCCTATTTATATAATTTTTTCAATCAAGCCTCAAAACTTTGTAATGACTGTGTAACAATTTCCACTTTATAGATAAGAAAACTAACGTCAGGGAGTTGGGGATCACTGTGGCATGAAGTCCGCCCTTTGGGGGGTGGGAACCAGTGTGTGCCATGTTCCCTTGGTCAGACTCTCCTTGTCTTTTTTCTCCTCCCTCCCTCTCTCCTACCTTTCTTTCTTCCCTCTTTCCCTCTCCATTCTCTCTTTCTCTTTCTCTGTCTCTCCCGTGGTCCTAGAAGAAAATTTTAACACCTTTCAAGAAGATTTTCCTGTCCCCTTGCTCTGCTGCCTTGCCCTCTTCCTACTTTTTGGACGGCTCCTCCCCTCATTCTCGATTAGCTGAATGTGCCTCCTCTGTCCTCACACGTCAGCATTTCTGTCATCTGCCTGTTCTGCCCACTTTGGAGCTCTGGAGCTCTGTCCCTCATGGAGCTTCAGCTCTCCCCTGAGCGGTGGGGGCCTCCGTGTCCAGCCCTCCTCCCAGGCCCTCCCTTGGCTCTAGGGCCTTCACGGCTTCACTGGGCGTCCCTGCTTGGACACAGTTCCAGCGGCTCCTGTTCAAGCTCTGCCTGCCCCCTCGTCCCACTCCCAGGAGGTCTGCCGTGCACCCTGAGCTGGGTGACTTCTATTGCTGGAACCTGGTGATGTGCCGGCTGCTTCCCTCCTAATCAGTGTGAAGCAGGTTTTGTTGTTTTTGTCATTGTTTGCTTTGTTTTGAGATAGAGACTCACTCTTTCACCCGGGTTAGGGTGCTGTGGTATCGTCATAGCTCACTGCAGCTTCAAACTTCTGGGCTCAGGAGAGTCTCCTGCTTCAGCCTCCTGAGCACCTGGGATACAGCTAGTTTTCTATTTTTAGCAGAGATGGGGTCTCACTCATGTCCAGGCTGGTTTCCAAGTCCTGAGCTCAAGTATCCTCCTGCCTCGGCCTCCCAGAGTGTTAGGATTACAGACAGAGACACTGCCAGCCTGTAAGTCACATTTCAATAATATGGCACCAGGAGGTCGCAGGAGCAGCTCCTCTACCCGCGGCCACTGCCCTGGTCCCCAGGGGAGCCTGGCCAGCTGCTGCTCTGCCTTCTGTAGGCACTGCCTGCCCATCGCCCTACCAGCCCATCCTTCCAAGTCTTCCTTGCTCAGGGATCTCTGCTTGCCTTGGGCGGCCCCCGTCACCCAGTCAAGTCTTCACCCTTCCAGGTGGACAGTGAGAAGGGTCTTTCTAGATCTCATCTCTGCTTCCTCTGGCTTCGCCTCCCAGACCTTCCTGCTGGTCTCCCAGGGGTGCCGTGAGCTTTTCCACTCTGCTCGTACCACTTGCCTCAATGTGCATGCTCCTTAGATTTTCTTCACTCACAGACAATTCGTTCTTCAAAATTGTGCTTGGTAAGTGAGTAAATGGTGACACAACAGGAAGCCTGGTGTGTGTAGTGCCATCTTGGGGAAAGTTTGCAGTAAGTATCAAAATTTTTATAAAATGTTCCTTTGAAGCAGGTGGATGGCTTGAGCTAAGGAGTTTCAGAACAGCCTGAGCAAGAGCGAAACCCCATCTCTTCCAAAAATAGAAAAACTAGCCGGGCTTTGGTGGCGGGTGCCTGTAGTCCCAGCTTCTCGGAGGCTGAGGCAGGAGGATCACTTGAACCCAGGAGTTTGAGGTTGGTGTGAGCTATGGCACCACAACACTCTATCTAGGGAGACAGAAAATAAATAAGTAAAAAAATTAAAAATGTTCCTACGCAGGTCACTACGAAAGTTTCGAGACAGACTACGTCCATTATTTCACTTCCAAGAAACGTTGTTGGCAGCGTCCTTTCTGGCTCACCCGCGTGGCTTTCAACGTGCTGGCATATCCCGTCGCTGGGAGGGCTACATTAGTTTCCATCTGTGCAGATTATATGTTTCTTAATTTTTTGTACCTGAAAACTTTCATAATGACTTGTGTGCTTTCTGTCTCTGCAAATTCATCTCTGAGAAGTGAGGCTTGGGAAGTAATTGAAGACACGAAACATTCTTTAGGTCCAGAAATGTCAATCGCAGTGTTATTTATAATGAAACATGTTGTCAAAAATTGGATGACAACAAAATTGGTTATTCAACATCCACTGGAACATGGTCAGTTTAAAATGACCCGGAAATGTTATGCCTGCTAAAAAACTAAGTGACACCAGAAAAAGGGAGAAAAATTATGATTTTTTTTTCACAGTAACAAAGAGATTTTCTTTAGGAAGAACAAAGAGAAAGTTTAGAGCATTCCCAAACAAAGTGCTCTCATGAAGGAGCAGAGGTGAGAGACTGATTTGTTTTATTATTTCAATTGTTAAATATATGCAAAAACAGATAAAGGAAAAAACACGGTACACATCATGTGATTGGGACAAGGCTCCAGGGCTGCAGGAAGAAGCAGTTCCTTCTATTAAGAGACGTTCTGTAGTGGGAGCGGTGTTAGGATCCTGGCAGAGACAGACTACCTGTCCTTGTTTCCCTGTGCCTCAGTTTCCTCATTTATAGAACTCACATGATAATACCCAAGTCAGAGAGTTTTAATTTAGAATAGTGCCTGAAGAATAACGTTTGGCAAGTAGTAAACACCTAAGAAATGCTAATTATTATCATTGCATATGTGAATTCCTTAAGGGTCAAAATTCATGTGTGTCTGATATTTTTTACCACCTTAGTTCCTTATACACAGAAAGACTGCAAGAAATACTGCTGGCAAATCACAGAGTTAGGCAGCCTGAAATGAAACTAAGTTCTCCAGAAACCAAACAAGTATCTAATACCTCTCCCTGGGATGGTTGAGGCCTGAGTCAAGACCTTGGAAACTGGAGGCCACTGGCAACCCAGCGGCAGGCAGAGGCAGAATTTTAGGTTTGCAGACTGGACAGCCTGCCACTGCCTGTGAGTTCTGGTTCCTCAGACTTGCCCAGCTCCATCTGAGAAGCCAAGGACTTTGGCTGTGATCATCTGAGATGTGACCTTGACTCTTGCTGCCCCAGGGACAAAAGGCCATTATGGCTCTTTTGTGGAAAGTGGTTTAAGTGAAAGAAAAAGGCGTTAAGCATTGGGGGACCCAGTCCCAGGCTCCACCCCTAAAACGAACGTTCTTTGTGTCTCAGTTTCCTCATCTGTAATATTCCACCTTCCACTGGTTATCGCCAGCTCTTCCTGACATGGTTCCATGGGATTGTGGATCATTGAAAACACCTTGTTCCCCTCCCCACCTCCATCCCCGCCCCCATGAGTCTCTGGCCTCCATTATACCCTTCGTGCTCCGAGAAAACAGTCTCTGTGAAGCCGACTTCAAAGCTTGGCAGTGCAAGCTCCCTGCAGAAGTGCTGGAGGCAACAATGGGCTGGAAGCAGAGCTGGGTAGAGGCTGCCCAGAGGGCACTCTTTAACCTGGCAACTATTGTGTTCAAAGTCATTGCTGCGGCCACAGTGTAACAATGCATTTGGCAACCCAACTGAGCTTGGCTTTCACAGCAAGGTGGCTCTTGCCAGCAGTGCCAAGCTTAGGACCCTGGGTATAAAAGCTTCTAATGACACTAAATAATGAAACCTTTTTTCTTTTTTTTTAATTAAAAAAATTTATAACCACATCAAAGGAAAAAGTTGCATTCAACAGGTAAACATCTGCCTGTAATCCCAGCCCCCTCACCCATTACCCTGACTTGGGACTTCTGGTGTTTCTGGGTTTTTTTTTTTTTTTTTTAAAGACGGAGTCTCAGTTGGTCACCCTGGGTAGAGTGCAGTGGTGTCTGTCGTAGCTCACAGCAACCTCAAACTGTTGGGCTCAAGTGATTCTCTTGCCTCAACCTCCTGAGTAGCTGGGATTATAGGCACCTGCCACAACACCTGGTTATTTTTTAGAGACTGGGTCTCACTCTTGCTCAGGCTGGTCTTGAACTCATGAGCTCAGGCAATCCACCTGCCTTGGCCTCTCAAGTGCTGGGATTCCAGGCCGGTGTTATGTTTTGTTTTGTTTCGCTTTCTGTGTGTGTGGTTGGTAATGCGACTGAGGCTTTATTTTGGAAAAAGCAATCAAATTGGTTTTTAGTTGGGGGTGTATGTCCTTTCTACTAATGTAGAAATGGTGGTTTCTCCAGAACGGCTCAGGCCTCTGTTACTTATTTTACCAAACAGTATAATAGGCTTGACATCTATCATCTTTTCACCTATTATTGTACCAGGCCTAGAGTTCTTCACGGCAATGTGCTGTAACCAACTGGAACCTGTTTCGGGTTCTAGGGGAGGGTTTGCTATTATAAACAACACGGTGATGCATACCCCTGGACTGTAACGTATTTTACTGGGTTTGCTTTATTTGGCATTTTGGTAATGCTACCTTTATTTGTTTGTTTGTTTGTTTATTTATTTTAAAATTTATTAGCCCAAACAGAGACTCCTGCTAAATATATTTCCTCTAGACATGTGTGAGGCTGAAGTTTTTAGTTAGGGCGAATTTTGTCCCCTCACGCAATATTTTAGTATGACCATTTTCAAACACACAAAACATTTGGAAGAATTTCATAATGCACAATCATATGCCGATTCAATGTAACTTTTAAGCACAAAGATGCCTTTGAAATGCTGAGCAGAATGGGCGGCGCCTGTGGCTCAAAGGAGTAGGGTGCTGGCCCCATATGCTGGAGGTGGTGGGTTCAAACCCAGCCCCAGCCAAAAACTGCAAAAAAAAAAAAAAAATGAAATGCTGAGCAGAAAATGAGTGCTAGGGCTTCTTGGACATAAGAATCATGGAAATTTACTATCATAGTATTTTATAGCCTTCAGTAGTTTTCACATTGTTGGCCAATCCATTTTCCTCCTTGGTTCTCATCTTTAAGTTGTAGACAAGGGACCGTGTAAGGCCACACAGAATGAGAGGTGGCTCTGTTACTGTAGAGCTGAAATGTCTCCCCTTCTCCTTCCCTTTCCCTTCACAAATTCTATTGTCCTGTGAGAAACCTGAGCAGGCATCAGGCTTCCCAGGGCCCTTCCAGCTCCCTGATGCCAGGCATTGGTGACTTGGGCCTTTTTAGGAGCACATGTCATAAGCGGGCCAGTAACGGTAGGTGCCAACCCGAGGATGAAAGACCAGCCACAAAAGGGTCAAAATCTCCACACAATTCTAACACTTTTCCAAAGACACGTTTTTTTTCTGGAAAAGCAGGGCAAATTTTGACCCTTAGACTCACAAACTAGGTATATAATCATGCATTAGTTTCTTTCCCTGGAAAGAAGAGTCCAGGAAGAAGCTAATGATGTCTGAACCACAGTTCTGGGAGTTCCGAAGGGCAGAACTGGAAAAGTAACCCCCAGCACCACCCTCCCCATGTCTCAGGTCTGGGACCAGCAAAAGCCAAAGACCTTGCCCATGGCTCATCGGTGAATTTCCAACAGTTGTGGTGGTTTCTCCAGAATAGCTCAATGCTCAAGATTTAAAATTCCCTCTCTGGGGGTGCCTATTTCAAGGCTCAGGAACACAGCCAGAGCTGGGGCCATGTGGCCTTTTCCGACAGAGCAAGGCATCCCCAGATGTGCAGAGAAGGCGCTGTCACCAGATCTCACAGGCTGTGCTTCCTCCACTCCCTTTTCTTTGTTCTTCTATAAGAACAAGTAACCTGTTTCCATCCTTGCTCTGATAAAATACGGTGGAACCTCCATAGCTGACCACCTCCCCTCACTGACACTGCCTTACGCTGACTGAATTTTCACAGACTGGACAGGCACCACATGTATGTGTCAGCACGGTGGGCTCAGTTCCTTCTGTTGACACCTCTGCGTGGTGACCAGCTTGTTACAGCCCCTGAGGGGTCCCTTACAGAGGGTCTGCTGTATTGAACATGTATGGAAATTCCATGGCCTGCACAGGCCTTGTCGCTCTGTTTGATGGATGAAGAACCAAACCTTGAAACCATTCGGTAAGACAATCACGGGCACGCTGAAGCCCTTTCTTTTTTTTTTTTTTTTTTTAGAGACAGAGTTTCACTTTGTCGCCCTCAGTAGAGTGCCATGGCATCACAGCTCACAGCAACCCCCAATTCCTGGGCTTAGGCGATTCTCTTGCCTCAGCCTCCCTAGTAGCTGGGACTATAGGCGTCTGTCACAACGCCCGGCTATTTTTTTTGTTACAGTTTGGCCAGGGCCGGATTTGAACCCACCACCCTCAGTATATGGGGCTGGCCCCCTACTCACTGAGCCATAGGTGACACCTGGAAGCCCTTTCTTTTTTAACCAGAGTACAGCTTTACTTTGCATGCAAGAGAGTTTGTGCTTATGCAGTTCAGCACTTCTCAAGCCTGGTTTCATCTTCGATTCTAGAGCCACTCTAGTTTTGGGTGGAGCTGTCAACAAGTGGAAACGGATACCAAACCCTCAGAGTCTGACCCCTGGGGTCCACCTGCGAGTAAGCCCACTAGGATGGCTGTGCCTGAGGCTTCAGAGACTGCTTCTCCAGCTGGACAGCTTTTCCTTCAGAGAGATGCCTTCTGCCCTCTGCGTATTCCACAGCAGCCAACCTCAGGGCTCTTTCTTTCTTTCCTTTGTTTCTTCAGCCTCCAGAAGAGCAGCTGGTCAACATAAAGCGTGAAGGGCAGGAGCTGGAAAGCCATCGGGGAGCCCCCCTCATGGGGACACCTGCTCGTGCTTGCTCTTTGGAAAAATCAATGGATTTGATTTTTGGACAGTCAGTTCCTTAAGCCTGAAAGTATTCACCGGAACCCTGTGGTGGGCGAAGTCCACCTTTCCATCCCTCATTGATTTCTTCGAGGTTGGTCAGGTGTTGTCACGGCAGCCCTGGGGAAGCTAGTGGAGAGGACAGCACTGGGCGGGGGTCAACTGTAGGACTCACCTGCAAAATGGACAGTTTCTCTAAGCAGAGGCTTCACTGAGTCACTTTTTTATTTTTTGGAGACAGAGTCCCACTATGTCACCGCCGGTAGAGTGCCGTGGCATCACAGCTCACAGCAACCTCAAACTCTGGGGCTTAAGCGATTCTCTTGCCTCAGTCTCCCAAGTAGCTGAGACTACAGGTGCCCACCACAACACCCGGCTATTTTTGTTGTTGTTGTTGTCATTGTTGTTTAGCAGGCCTGGGCTGGGTTAGAACCCGCCACCCTCAGTGCATGTGGCTGGTGCCGTAACCACTGCACTACAGGTGCCGAGCCATTGAGTTATTTTTTAAATTACTTTTGTTTTTAGGACCACATGACTCTTCTCAGAAATAAAACAAATCCTATAATGACACTCTTTAAGCCAGTGGCAAGTTTGTGGAGATGCCTTCATAATCTACAAAGTCATAGTTGGTAACTTAGTATCTTGTCCCAAGATAAATGATGACAAAGCTCAATGTATGGATGGTTTATAAAATACATACGTAAAATATTAGGGGTCAATTAAGAAAAATTTCTTGCAAAGTTGACCTCCTGCTGGGGCTGGTGGACTGGGATTGCAGCCAGTCTGATGAATTAGAGGTCCCCAGGGAGTGGACATGGACTGACAGGCAGGCTCGAGAAAGTCCAGGACCTTCCCAGAGATCTGGGTGCAATTTTACTCGTCGTGGCCAAGAATACGACTCCCTGAGTGCCCGTCCAGCTCTCCTTGCACTGTGGCGAGCTAAACTGTTTCCTTCTTTCACTAGCTCCAGCTGAGTTTTCATCTTGTCATTATTTCCATGGCCCCGACATGCCAATGGGACATCAAAATCATTTCGATAAGAACTTCACTTCATCACTCAGGATGACAGCAAATTACACAATAGCTTTCCTTTTCCCCAGGAGTCTCTGGCAGAAAAGAATAAAACTGTGTGATTCAAGACAGGGGGAAGGGAATTTCCTTTATTGCATTTCCCCAAATCCAGGTGCTTTCCATAGATTTTCTCAGATAAGTTAATCCCAAGCAACAACCCTGTAAGGATTGTCATTTAACAGACAAAGAAAGGGAGAATTAGGGAGGCTGAAAAAGTTACCGAAGACCTCAAGACCAGAGCTGAAAAGCAGACAGATGTGGGGCCAAAGTCCAGAATCTTGGCGCTTACAAAGCCCTAGCCCTAAAATGCAGAATACCAGTGGCTCTAAGACCCATGCCCGGAGCCCCCAGAAGAGCAGGGTGTGGAAGGGCGAGCCTACAAGCTGGTGTCTGGGGTCAGGACAGGGAAGCCCAGCTGCCACCTGAACAGAGGAGAGACACAGCCACCAAGGGCCAAGCCTCCTTGTCCAGAATGTGGCCCTGCTCTCGTTCTGTGGGAAATGACCAGCTGCTGGTGGGCACCTCAGGAGAGAGTATTCCCCCTGCTTATGGTGGGTGCCCTCACCTAGCTATCAAGGTATGCAGGGCTGAATCTCACCTTCAGCCCGCTTCAGAGAACAGCCAGATGGCATTCAGGCTGATTCTGCGCCGCTGACTGACTAATCTCTCCAGGTACAAGGTAAACACAGAGTCTGGGGACACCATATGCCCCTGACTCATAGAGCTTGCTGGAATCACCCTCGTTCTGGGTGGCATATGCTGTCCTGGGCCGAGGAGGGAGGTGTGTCAACGTCGTAGAGGAAACTTGCCTTAAAATACAAGGAAGCAAGATTCAAAATGCAGTGAGGGAGTGGGGGTCTGGTCGTCTCACCCTAAATGACATTAATTTTTAAAACGTGATTTGTTTTGCTGGTTAGTACTCAACATCCTTTACTCCTCCCAGGGTCTGGCTGCAGGTACGCAGGGGCTGTGAGGTGAGTCAAGGGGTTGCATTAACCACCCATTTTCTCCATTTTATGGACTAGAATTTCATCCTAAGTTGAAAATGAAGCCGACATGGTTCAGTTTGAAGGATTTCCTGTTGACTTTGGGAATTGGCATCCCAATCAGATGCCCGAATCTTCTACCTCCTCCAGAGCTTGCCAGCAGGAGAATGGGGATGAAAGGCGAGGCAAGGGCATGGCCCCGAGTGCTCCCCGGGAGGGCGAGGCTCCTGGGGCTCCTTGTGTCTCCGTGCCTTAGTCTAGCTCACTCCTCTCCCAGGTGTGGTGACTGAGGTGTGTGGAGGGTGTGCAGAGACTTGAGTTCAGACCCTTGTGAGAGGCCCAAGCAGAGCTAGAGTTCAGGGCCTCTCAAAAGTCCAAAGCTTCGGCTCGGCGCCTGTGGCTCAAGAGGCTAAGGCACCAG
>CAUYRH010167971.1:0-25677 GCA_963574655.1 Perodicticus potto | reverse complement strand
AAGAATTGAACAAAGGTATTAATGTGGTACAGAGTTAATACTTTGCATGAAATATCTTACTTTACAACAGTGAAATTGCTTTCTCTTTTGTCTTGTGATTTTTTTTTGAGGTGAAATGTAAGTTTTTGTGTGAGTAGTACTATTATACCTATCTTGAGTTTCTTGCTTGTACTGTATCACATCATACCTTTGTTTAATTCTTAAAAAGTACTTTTTAAAAAAATTAAATCATAGCCATGTACATTAACGTATTTATGGGGTACAATGTGCTGGTTTATATACAATTTGAAATACATCAAACTGGTTAACATAGCCTTCACTGCACTTTCTTATTGTGTTAAGACACTAATATTTTACACTTAGTAGATTTGACATGTACCCTTGTAAAATGCACCATAGGTGTAGTCCGGCCTACACCCTCCCTCCACCCATCTGTCCCCCTTCCCTCTTCTCCTCCTCCTCTTTTGAAGAAGTACTTTTCAAAAGCGGATATACAAGTATACAAATAGACAAGCATATGAAAAATGCTCACTATCACTAAGGATCATGTAAATGCAAATTAAAACCACAATATACCATCTTACTCCAATTAGAATGGCCCTTATTAATAAGCAAAAAAGCAAGAAATGTTTGAGGTGCAGTGAAAGGGGAATGTTTATACACTATTGGTAGTAAATTAGTACAAGCTCTATGAACAACAGTGTGGAAATTTCACAAAGAACTAAAAGTAGATCAGGATCTGATAATCTAATCTAATCTAATCTAATAATCCCACTCACTGCTAAGAATCTACCAAAAGAAATAGAAGTCATTATCTCCAAAAAATTCCTACATTTATATGTTTATCACAACAAAATTTATAATAGCAAAGCTATGGAATCAACCTAGGTGTCCATCAATGGATGAGTGGATAAAGAAAATGTGGTATATATTAATGTATACCATGGAATGCTACTCAGCCATAAAAAAATAATGAAATCATGTCTTTTGCAACAACTTGGATGGAACTGGAGACCATTTTTTCAAATGAAATAACTCAGGATTGGAAAATCAAATACTGCATCTTCTCACAAGAGGGAGCTAAGCTATGAGTGTGCTTGGTCATACAAAGTGTCATGATAAACATTGGAGAATCAAGAGAGGAGTAGATAGGATGGTGGTGAGAGATGATAGGTAAAAGCCCAAACTTAAACACTAAAAGACTGCAGTCTCCTTCCCCCCTGGTATGCAGACTAGCATGGGTCAGTGGCCTGTTAGGAACCCAGCAGGAGATGAGTGGCGAGCAAGTGAACAAAGTTTCATCTGTATTTATAACCTCTCCCCACTGCTAACATCACTTTCTGAGCACCACCGCCTGCCGGGTCACCAGCAGCAGTAGATTCTAATAGGAATGTGAACCCTACTGTAAACTGTGCATATGAGGGATCTAGGTTATGGCTTCTTATGAGACTCTAATACCCTCCACAGTCATGCCCAGTCCACTCATGGAAAAAATTGTCTTCCATGGAACTGATTGGTTGGAGACTGCCATTATGGGATGTACATGTAACAAAACTCCACTTGGACCCCCTAAATCTGTTGAAAAAACATATACATGTATATATAAATGTAGGATTATGGATTTTGCTTCAGAAGGTCTTTATCAATTCAAAACAAATTTTGAAACAGTCTTTCAATTTTGATTCTGTCTTGTGAAAAGGAAAAATTAAAAATAGTAACAATAACAATTAAAGTACAAGTTGAAAACCAGCCATGGGAAACCAGGAGGGTCATGATGCCAACCAAGGTGAAAGGGCAAGATTGAGAGGCCCAAGCCCGTAGACCTGTGTGGGAAAGGCTTTAACGGGGACCTTATCCTCTTCGAATATTTAGGACAGGGTTATGCTGAAAAGCCAAAAGCCAGGGGAACACCTTTTATGATAAATAGTTCAAGGCTGGGGCATTGTTTTCCTCTCAAAATAACTTTTGCTTATCCATTTATAGCTCGGGTAACAGGAAAGAAGCTTGTCTTGTGTTAAAACAGAGCAGTTAATTCTGAATGCCATTCGGAAATGAAATTTAATCAACTTAGTCCAGTTTCCTAGCTTACAAAGATATCAGAAAGTTCGGATATGAAACCTGCCATCAGATAGCATGGTATCTACTTTCTTTGTCTTTTTCTTTAATTTTGAAATATATCCTTTAGATAAGAGTACATATACCATATCAGTAGAATTTAAGGAATGATAAAACAAGTACTGTGAAACAATTACCCAGTTTAACAGAGCATAGCTTTAAAGGTCCCTGTGTATCTGTACCTCGTGTCCTCCTGCCTTCTTCTAGACATAATTAATACCCAGATTTTCATTAAGCATTCTTGTGTTTTTCTTCATAGTTTTCTATTTACATAAGTACCTGTAAACAGTATCTCATTTACTTCACGTGTTTTTATACTTACGTGTTTTATAATACATTTTTGAAAAAAGTTAAATCACAGTCACTCTATTCTAAGACTTTTGTTCAAGCAACATCATGCATTGTATGTATGGCTATACATTTGCATTGATCCATATAGCTACACACCTTCACTCTCACTGCTTGTAATATTTTGTTATGAAATAAACCACAGTATATTTATTCATATTAAAGTCTATAGGGATTTAGGTAGGTTCCATATTTTGTTATTATAAACAAATAGTTTATGCATATCTGTACATTTCTTTGTAAAGTATGCTGAGGATATTTCTATAGAGGTGTTATCTGGCATTATAGGAAAAACAAACACATTCAAATTTACTGGATTATGCTGTGTCATTTTCCAAGTGGCTTCTTCATTTACACTCCTTTCATTAACCTACAATATTGCCCACTGGCTCACAGTCTTGACAATACTTGTTATAATCAGACTTCACTGTTTGCCAAGTTAGTAGTTTAATTTGGAGTATAGATTTTATTTTAATTTTGCATTTTCTAATTACTAATTGAGTAGAGCACTTTTTTATTTTAATCAGTTGTGTTACCTTTCCTTTGAAATGTTTGTTCCTATCTTTTACCCAATTTATTGTTTGCCTTTTTCTTATTGACTTTAGGGATTACTTATGTATTCTTAATAACAAAGTTTTATCAATTATATTTTGTACAAATATTCTCCCATTTTGTGGCTTGTGTTTGGGTTAAGGTATGTTAATTTCAATGTAGCTAAATTTATCAATCTTTTCCCTCAAACTTTGTGCTCTTTGCATTTTTTTAAGAAATCCTTTTCTACTTTGAGGTCATAAATTTTTTCACCTATATTTTTGTGTAAGTTTAAAATTTGCCTTTCACTTTTAAGTAGTCAACCCATTTGGCATTGATTTGTGAGTATTAATTAACTGTATGATATATGAATGCAATTTCTTTACTCATTTTGGATAATGTATTACTGCTTCAATATATTTAATTATCATTTTATCCTTTTCTCCTGATCCACAATACCAGTTCTGTTATATATTAAGTTACTTAAATACATTAGTTTATTTGGGTGCTCAGTTGTTTCTTTAGTCTATTTTTCTATCCTTGAACCAATACCAAGCTGTCTTAATTTAGTTTTTTTAGCCCTAGTTGGACTAGTTATGCCACATTCTTTTCTCTTATTTTTCTATTATTCACCCTGCTCTTACTCATATACTTCAAATAATTCTTGCTTTAAGAAACTTTATTTCTCACGAAAACTGTCCCAAATTTATATCCCTGGCTCCCAAGAAAAGGGATTATTTTTCAAATGTAATCCACCATAGCCCTAGAAAAAATTATCCTACATTATTATGAGTTATCTCACTAGCACAAATAAATCTTGAATACTACTTTGATCTAAAAGATAACATTTTGCTCCCAAGAGTAATTAACTCATTGTTGACCACATCTAAGACTCCATAAATCGAAAACACTTGTGGTGGAGTTCCTTTGTGAGTTTATATGACACATTTTCTGCTTTCATGGAGGACAGCCAACATAAAAAAATGATGCTCTTTTCTCACAAAAACATATGCCTGATTATGAAGATCCTTGGCTGATGCATAAACAGAGCTAGGGTCTGGAAAGTAGTATTTATAACTCTATATCCAAGAATGGTCTACAAGGCATATTAAAAGTACTTAGTTTTATACTTCTTCAGTCATACTTAGTGATTCATTAAACATAAAGTATTCAGATGTGAAGGAAAGGACATTGTTGAAGTTGATATTTAAGTTGTCCCATAAAGTTCATTTATAGAGGAAAGACCATTTGACTTCCCATTAGGTACTGACAGAATAGGACCCTTTATAGTGGTAAATTTACTGCACTTTAGTTTCCATCCTTTTTAGATTTAGAAGTCCAGTATGTTCAGCAACAGATAGTAGATCTATTTTTGTCTAGCAGACTCACATTTAACATGCTGCCAAAAAGGCATGCTTTAACATAAAGGCAGATATATGATAAAGAATGCACTTTATTAATTGGCAATCATTACAGGATTTGTAATATTTTCCAAACCAGATCTGGAACTTCTCTGTGAGCATAGAATAGATTCAATTTATTATTGAATATATAATTATTAAAAATCTGCTCCAAACCAAGTATGATCACAAGAAGTTAAGTTAGTTGTATGACTCAAAAGCTTAATTATGCCAGGTGTTTTAGTGGTCTGCTGCAGAGTAATAAAACACCCAAACTTAGTAATTTATATCACAATTGAGACATAACTGCTCCTTGAATAAACCCCATTGTGGAACTTAAAGTCATTAGTTTTTAAATGGGTAAATTTGACATTACTAGATTAGATCTTTTGCCATAATACTCACCATGGAAAAGGCCGTGGATAAATAATTAAGAGACACTAATATCATTCATAATGCTGCTGTTATCTGTAAAACTTTGGACAATACCAACCTTTCTGAGCAATAGTTTCATAATGAACTTTCTTTTACTCTAAAATCGTGTAACTATTGCTTCTCAGCTTTTTAGCTAAGATCAAGTGTAAAATCACATTACTAACATAAGTTGATGACTGAGTCTATTATTCATTCTGTATATTTCCCTTTCTGCTTTCTTTTAAGAAAACATTTCTTTGAGGCAAGCTGTCAAGAAGAATGGCATCTAGTAGATGTACATTTTAAAATCTGAAATTTAATGCAAGCCCCAAAATCCTCATATATCTTTAACTAGTATTTGAAAAAATGACAGATTTCCCATCAGCCAATAAAAGAATAGGTTTTTAAAAGACTACATCATCCCAGCCATCACTAAGAACATCTTCTATAGGGTGAAGAAGAATAGAAAGATGATTTAAAGAAATCAGCAACATCCTTCACTAATTGCCCTAAAGAAAACTTTACTGATTTTCCTTTGATCTTTAGAAAGCTTTGAATTTCAGTGAAGTATTTTTTATAGGTAGTGCAATAGCAAATGGAACAACCTTTACACAAGGTTTCTCAACCTCAGCACAATAGAGAATGTGGCTCCAGAATTCTGTGTTGCTGGAAGCTGCCCTGTGCATTGTAGGATCTTTTAGCATGTCTGGCCTCTACACACTAAGTGCCTATATGATCCCCTTTTCCTGCCATGGCAACCAAAAATGACCTCTGATATTATTAAATATCTGGGGGCATAATTGTGATGGAGAACCACTGCTTTAGTATGCCATGCTGGGATTTTACAGATGTTCCTCTACTTATCAGTCTTGAAATTTGAAAATACAATGAGCTCTCTAAATTGTGACTATGCTTTTAATTCATGGACTCAGCCTCCAAGATTCTGAATAACTGATGTGGGTATCACTTACGTGCAGTTCTCTTGTTCTTCTTGTTTGTTGGTGTGTTTTAAGTTCTAAGGTGATAACAATCTTCCATCAGGGATAAAAGACACTGCTTTAGAGAAAAGCAAGCATCTCCCTCTGAGTCCACCTAGGTCTGTGGACATATGACTATCACCAAAGTACTGAGCAAGGGCAAGCTTTGACAGAGTTCAGTCTTCTCATATCAGCAGTAGTCACTCCCATCGAGACTCAGAGTCAGCTGGCCAATATCTCCAACAGAGAATGGAAGGGTACAATTAGGAAGACAGAATGATCTGTGTATTCAGAGATCAATCCTAGATCTGGGGCAGAAATGGAAAGAGATCTTTATAATTAGTCTGACAAAAAGCACTAATGGAAGAACAGAAATGTATAACAAATAGATGACAGAGATAAATGCTTGTGGTGGTTATTCTTTGTGTGAGCAGGCACTGTTACTGACATGAAATTGATATCTATTGTTATGGGCAAGGTTAAGAAGGCAGATCTCTGCTTAGTAACGGAGATTGCTTTCAATGGTGCTATTAATATCACAGTGCATTTGTATGCCCATTACATAATAATCAAGTAAGACTAAGATGGATTTGATAAGAAGTGGTCTGGGAAAACATTTTAGCTTTTGGTACTATACTAGCAAGTATTTCGTAGTGTTTAAGCTTTCAAAATAGTCACATTATTTTTCATCAGACACTGCTAAGAATTTTTAAAATTCAAATCAACAGAATAATGTATTTTTCACCTTGATATAAACTAAATTTGCCAGTTCTTCAACCAGATGGAAATCTCTGAGACCTGGCTGGGTCCTGGCTCCCAGAATTATCAAAAAAAAGGAAAAACCTTGACATTTGGAATTGCAAAAAATCATCTGGATGAAAATTAGAGCATTGCTCCAAGGTTGTGGAGATAAATGGTACTGGAGGAAAGTGTTATTTCAGAGGCAGAAAGCATCTGGGGCTCGCATAATTCTCGTCCTACCCAGGCACTGTTTGTCTATGTGTCATCGTCTAATTATCTTCATCTTGCTGCCCTTCAATTACCACCCAGTGAGCTGTGACTGGCAAGACCTAGGAGCCTGAACCCTTTTTCCTTTGTCTAACCAATTCTCCACAATTTGTCACCTTTTATTAAAGTCATGTAAAATTGCCCAAGCCTAATTGCTTCTTTGCTTTTTCACTTCTTCTCTGAGAAGCCTCTATACATGTAAAATTAAAAGTGTTTTTAAAAATAATATGCCTTTTTTCTGTTGTCTCTTGTCAGTTGAATCCACAGGTACCCAGCTATAGAACATAGAAGAATTAAAAGAAACATTTTTTTCTCTTCTACAAAGTACCTCAGACCCATCTCGGCCTATACGATCATGCTTCCTTTTTCTCTCCGGCCCACTACCTCCCTCTTATAAGAACCTTGATAATATTGTATTCACTCATATAATACGAAATAGTCTTCACCTCTCAAGATCCATAAATTAATTACATTTGTAAGGTTCCTTTTGCCTACATTCATAGGTTGTAGGCATTTTGGAGAATCATTATTCAGCCTATCATAGTATCTTATTCCCTACATACATAATTCTAATGAAGAGTAGCCCCATTCACTGCCTTAAGGTAGGTCACGACTCAGGCTTGGACAATTAGGGAAATCCACTTTCTTACAACCACAGTGATTGGATCAAGTTAGAGTGTCTGCATCAAGATGACCTATTGAGACTAATATCGGAACTACTGGGAGAGAAGAATTTATTTCCACTTGGGTTGTACATGAATTCAATGAAAGCCTAGAGCTTTCAATATTGCAATACTTGTTGCTAGTTTGGATACCTCCATCTAAAAATAAGAAATCATGGAAGAATTAGGACCAAGAAATGGAGAGATTGACATCATTGCTTACCCGGTTCTACCTAAAAGTCTTCTTTCCCGATGCTCTTTAAATTAAATATGACTAAAAAGTACCTGTTTAATCTAAATTAAAATGGATTTTTATGCCTTGCTACCCAAAGTATCAAGATCAATACATCCTTATTCCCCATTTAGAACATAAAGAAAGAAACTAGAGGTCATAAAGGGGAAGTAACTAAACAATGGCACAAAGACAAAGAGGCAAGATTTGAAATTACTGACTCTATGCTTTTTTTACATGTATGCAACTGAGCTGATAATAACTGAGAATGTATGAAAAACATGTAATTTATCTTTTCAGGAGGTTTCTCCATTATTAGCCACCAAGTACTTCCTGAAGTTTCTCTCATGATGATGATTCATACTCTGCTAAATTCAATTTGGGCTCAGGTCACACAGTCCAAATAGAGAAAAAAGCTGATACAAATGGAGACCTTTTTCTGCAATGACAATGTACAGAGTCAAGTACTAACTGATGATGGAGGTAATATAAAAATCTAAAAAGTCTGTGGAAAGGGGCTGGAAGATTGGAAGATGTCAGGGCTCTTGTTTGTAAGTGATACTTGATCTCCTCACAGCAACACTGTTCAGAACTCTTAGGGAAGACATTGCACTGAAGAGTAACCAGTGTGATAGGAGTGTATGTGTATGTGTGAGGTCCCATAGGTTTCCAGCTAAATCAGATGCTACTCATTGTTGTCAGAGAGATACAGTCTTACTGGTTTCCATTGATAGGAGTAATGGGAGACAAAATGTTGAGAAAATGAAGAGGGTGCTATTTCCGTAAAAAGGGAAATGAAGTGGATTTGTAGAATAATAATTGTATACCAAAGCTAGACAAGAAAGGGAATGTCTCCCAGAGGACTGAGACAGGCTTTCTCTAAAGAAGAAAGATGAATGGCTAACAAACATATGAAAAAATGCTCATCGTCTCTAATTATCAGAGAAATGTATATCAAAACCACCCTGAGATATCACCCAACACCAGTAAGAATGACATCTCAAAGCTGCAGATGCTGGTGTGGATGTGGAGAGAAGGGAACACCTTTATACTGCTAGAGGGACTGCAATACAACCTTTTTGGAAGGAAGTATGGAGAATTCTCAAGGAATTCAAACTAGACCTGAACCATCAACCCCATCACTGGGCATCCACCCAGAAGAAAAAAAAAATCCTTTTATCATAAGGACATTTGCACTGGACTGTTTATCACAGCTCAATTTATAATTGCCAAAATGTGGAAACAACCTAAATGCTCACCAATCTAGGAATGGATTAAAGAGCTGTGGTATACCTATACTTTGGAATACTATTTAGCCACTAAAAAAATGGAGACCATACATCTTTTGTGCTAACTTGGATGGAGGTGGAACACATTCTTCTTAGTAAAGCATCACAAGAATGGAGAAGCAAGAATCCAATGTACTCAATTTTGATATGAGGACAATTGATGACCTAGTACACATGGAGGGTGGGAAAATTGGGGAGCATAGAGAGGGGAGAAGGGAGGGGGGTGAGGGGTCCCGATGTTTAGCACACCTCTTGGGGGAGGAACACATATATGAGAGGGACTTTGCCTGAAAAATGCAATTAGTGTAACCTGGATGAATCCCAAACAATGAAAAAATAATAATTTGGACATTTCCAGAAAAGGGACTATCTGGCAGCTCCAAAATTAAATGCTCTGTCACTTACAGGAATAAAAAAAAATACAACCAAGGGGGAATAAAAGACAAAACTTGGAGAAAGAGGCCTGAGGGAAGAAGTTTCCTATAGAGAACTTCTAGTTGGTACTGTTACTAACTCCTCTGTATAACCAGCACAACTCACTGACAGGGTGACAGGGAGTTCAAATGAACAGGTCTTTTAAAATCACATAGTAAAGTATTAAATTCAAGTGACATCTTCCATATAACCATAAAATTATAGAAAATTGGGTTTTATTGTGTTGGTGTGACACTGTTACTCTTGCCTAACCCTACCTAAATTCCAGTTGAACCCAGTTTATTGTTTATAGTTACCAAGAGCATTATGGTCACCTACATGGTTTAAGGAGGCTGGAGGGATGTATTCTTTGTAATTTGCTTTTAGTTAAAAGATTCAAATTAATTCATAACAATGTTTTTAATCTTATCTCCCTCCCCAAGAAGTAATCCTAGTGAGTAAGAAATTCAGTTAGCGACCCAAGGCAGAACTCTTGCTGACATGTAATTACTATAGGGGGCCAGGGAAGGGAAATACGTTGTAGAAACTGTATGAACACTCTAAATACATTTTAGGTTGATTGCCATCTTGAAAACTGGTCCTGGCCTCCCCAAACCTTGTGAAACATTGTTTCTATGAGCAAATGCAATCTAAGTGGGCCATGGGCTGAACCACCATTTTTTAAGTAAGAAGCTTAATGTCATAGGTGATTAGGTTCCCCAAAAGAAGCCATTTATGAATGATCCTCTAGGCCAGGCAAAGGAGTTTAATGCATGAGAGAAGCAACAGCCTTGGGAAGTGTCTGGTGGTGAAAATGACAGAATAAGAGCAGAATTATGGGCCAGTTGGATGGGCAGAACCAGAAAGACTTGACTGGATGGAGAGCCTGGCATCAGAGTTATCAGCCCCAGAGCAGTGCCAGTGAATCTTGTTGGTCGTGTTAGGGGGAAGGAAGGAAGATGACATAGAAAGGAATTTTCTAAGGTTCTTTACAAAGGCCATTAGAGGTCTCTTAGAGGAAACAAAGGCTTTTCATTTCTCTATGGCATTATAAATCATGTTCTCTCTAGATAATTGAGAGTGATTCTGTACCTGAAAATAGTCTTTCCCTTGGAGGGAAGACAAACACAAGCATAAACAGAAATATTCTGTTGGGGTCATGTTTCTGTCAAGAGCATTAAAAGCTCAGGGGGCACTTGCTGATGCAGAAATGGAAACAGCAGTAGTTTAAGATGAAGCATTATCTGTTCAATACAGTCCAGTAGGAAATGGTTATTAATAATTTCTGTGTCCCTCAACATTGTCTTCTACCACCTTCTGAAAAGTAATAGAAGCATGCACTTGAAGAAAAAAGCATGTCTTTATGCTTTGAGAAATGCTTCTTTAATAATTAATAATAGGTGAGCATATCCTTCCTGGAACTTTTAAGCAACTTGAATTTTGTTGTATAGAATCAGATCTCCTATTTCCTTCCTCTGAAAGAGTAGCCATGTTTTATTCTTCTGAAATAAACATGCCAATTATTTAATCATGAATGTGTGCATTTGTATAAGTTTCCTATTTCTGTTGTAACAATTCACTATAAACATACTGAATTAAAACAACACAAATTTATTATCTTACATTTCAGGAGGATAGAATTTTGAAATGGGTCAGTAGGGCTGTATTCCTTCTGGAGTCTCCTGAAAAAGACCCATTTCCTTATCTTTTTCAGCCTCTTAAGGCTGCATTCCTTAACTTAGGGCCCTTTGCTCTTTCTTTAAAGTCAACAATGTAGCATCTTAAAATCTCTCTTTGACCTTTTTTTTCTGTAGTACATCCCTTTCCTCACAGTCTCTCCTGCTTCCTCCTTGGAAATTCCCTGTGACTATTTTGGGCCCACTGGAATAATTCAAGATAATCTCCCTATCTCAAGATCTTTAATATAATGATACCTGCAAAGTACTCTTTGCCATATTAAGTATAACAACATATTCAAAGATTCTATGAATTAGGATGTGAATGCCATATATTTATTTTTAAGTGCCTACTCTACTATGAAATGTTACAGGCCTAAGATTGTCTAAATTCTCATTAATAAAATGATCTATATATCAAAGAAAATGTATTGTGATACAAGATAACACAAGCAGTTGGTTTGCAGGTGATGATTTTAAGGAGATGGTGTAGTGGAAGAAAGTCTAGGGGCATTGATTCTGTTTTAGGGGTTTTTTTTTTTAGCTCAGAATGAATGAAAGAAAAGATTCTTCTATCTCCCTTCCACCTCAGAGGATACCTCTTTGCCTTTCTTTATCCCCATGCAATAAAGCTAAACATTTAGAACTATTTCTTTGGATATTTTCAATCAACTTAAAATTCACTAGGGCAGGAATCAGTTGGATTTTGCTTTTAAGAAAAGAAATATGTGCTGAACTTTTTAAGAGACATAAACTTGGCAGTGTCTAAACCAGTATCATTCTACAGTGAGAGAAGAAATTATATTAATCAACAGATGTGGGGGAAAAAAATCTCCACACCTCTGATTATTGATAAAAAACTGATTCCTGGATGTTGGGAATGTACAGCCTACGTCAGTGGTGTGCTTCTGCGATATCTTACCACGTGGTTCCTTACCTCAGCATCTGCACAGTCCTTAGTCAAGGGTGGTGATTGTTGCTTAATATTATTTTTGTCTAAGGACCATTTATAAGCCTGTATTTAGGTGTTAATAGAAATCCAAATGCTGCCTCTAAAGCTGTTTGACCTTGAGCAAGATATTGCAATTGTGTATCTGCTTCCCATTTGCAAAAAGAACAAGGCCCACTAACTGTCCCCTGAAGCTCTTTGAGACTATTAGACATAAATCAATAATATATTTATTATCATAGCAATAAGTAGAAATATGTTAGAGTCCCAAATTCCTATATTAGGCATTATAACCACAAATATCAACAAATAGTTGGTTTTTATAGTATGTTTTTAGCTGATGAAACCTACGACCTCTGGAAGTGTGAGGAAAATGACGAAGATGTATCTTAGCATCACTGGAGGAATTAAAGACTAATCATTGAGGGCTTATAGGGAGTCACGTCAGATTTAAGTCAGATCAGAGATTCCTTCATCCTAAAAATTGTTCACATGAAATGAATACAAACTAAAAATACTTTCTAAGAAGCCAAAAAAAAATTCAAAAATTTAGCAATAGAGGCACAATCCAGTATCTTAAGTATCAAAAAGCTTTTGACAAGGTAATGGAAATCTGTTCCTTTACTCACAATGCTTATAATACCAAATGTGTGAGGCTTTCTTTTCCCACCAAAAACCAATACTCCACTGTTCTTCAGAACCAACTGGGCATCATATGATTCAATTTCAATCCTGACACTAACCGTCCAGAGTTAGCACAGTCTATAGGTTAAGGGCTCAGTCTCACCAGACTGCTCCTGACTCCAGACACACTTGCAAGTGGTGGGTCCCTAAATTACACATGTGTCTGTCTGACTTAACATATCAGATTCCCACACCCTTTCCTCTGTTTCAAGAAGTTGTTACACAGAAGAAAGGAAGTACTTTACTAAGTTCATAGTTTATTGTTAACGATGTTAAGAAACATCATAAGTGAGAGAGCAAGGCATTAAAAAATGTCTTGAAAGGTGAGAACTTGATCTACAAGTTGGAGAAAAACTAAGTTTATTTTAGGAGCAAACACTCAGACTTATCCTAACTAAAATTTTAAAAGTTATGGAAAATATTTTTTTTAGGCATTCAGACAACAAAGAGGGAGAGGCTAGTCTGGATTTAAGCTTTTCCACATTGCCATTCAAAGATAGAATTCAAGAGTAAAGTCTATACAATTCTGAGAGAAAAACAATGTAATCCATGAATACTATGCCAAATAAAGGTCATAGATATTCTTCAACATGCAAAAACTATAGCCATACATACTCATAGATTTTATGGCACAAAAGTACTTAGTCTATGATAACTAATAGATTTTTTTGAATGAATTTTAAAATACAGGAGATTAAATAAAAAGACTATTAGAAAATATTAATTAAAAAAAATGATGAACAAACAATGGGAATTATGATCCCAGAATAGAGAAAAAATATAATTATTACAAACAACGTTCATACACTTAACAAAAATTAAGTGCCAGGAAGAGGAATGAGGAGCAATTTTAAGAGCCTAATTTTATTATCACCTATAGAAAGTAATCTGAAATTGAAAAATACATTCTAAAAATACAAAAATAATTTCATAATCTTGACTATTTTTATAATTGTTTTAAAGAGAAATTGTTTAAGAAGTAATATGTATTGGAATCAAGAAACATTTGTCGTAAATTTTAAATTTATTTTATTGTGTTTACGTTTTTTTTCTTTTGCATTAGGGATAGCAGAATTATATCATTTAACTTATCAATGACTATAGAACTTATCTGAAAAATCTCTTTCAATTAAACCAATGCTTAGGAGTATCAGAGTGTTAAATATTCAATAGGACTCCAGCACAAAAGGCTAAATTGGCCATGCTTTCTATATTTTTTTCAAAATACATGTGACTCTGAGTAAACAAGATTTATATTCTAATTCAACAAATATTTATTGAACATAGACTGTGAACAGCTATTAAGATTCTATGCTAGGTTCTGTCAAAGGTTTTATTTAGTTAAATAATGAAAACAAAAAACCATCCTAAAGAGACTATTTTAAAACACACAGAAATAACCTTTGTGAGCACCTAGGAGAAATACCTAATTTTTGAAGCTTTCTTTTACGCTTGTTGAATGGTTTAAATGACTGGGCAGACAAAGGTTTTAGTCTAGCTTAAAGAGTCTCACTTGTAATGTTCATAAGAATTAGTGAGAGCATTTGTCCACGAAAATGAATGTACTCCACTGAATTAGTAACTTAAAACTCTTTGGAAAAAATTGCACCTTGATGTCCTGGTTTTAGAACTAACTAAACTAAGGTAAAAATATCACCTCCCTGAAAATTCAAATTATTTTATTAAAATGTAAATTGTGTACTATAATTCCATTTTTATAGACAGCAATCTATCACCTTTTTCTCTATTTTGCAAGCTGATGACTTGCCCAAATGTTTGGAAATATGTATGAAAATATAGCTAAAGCTAAAACTGTTAATTCTGAATGATAGAAAGTTAGGTGATTTTTAAAAATTTACTTTTATAAACACTTAGAAATTTTGTTAGCATGCTAATGATCATAAATTACTATATACTGAATTGCATCTCCCCTTCCCCACAATCTATGTGATGCCTTAACTCCAATGACTATATTCTAACATACGGCCTTTAAAGAGATAATTAAGGTTAAATGAGTTCATAGGAGTGGAGCTTAATCCAATAGGACTTGTATCCTCTTCAGAGGAGCAAGAGACACCCAGCGTGCACCCTTATAGAGGACAACACCAAGAGAAGACGCTCCTCTGCAAGTCAATGAGAAAGGCACCAGGAGAAACCTGATCTGGCGACGCTGTGATCTCGAGCTTCCAGCTGCTAGAACTGTGAGAAAATAAATTTCTACTGCTTAAGCCACCTAACGCGTGGTATTTTGTTATGTCAGCCTGGCAGATTAAGACATACATTGTTTTTATATAAGCTAATTCAAACACTGTCTCTCTCTTTCTCTTTTTCTTTACCTCTCTTCTTCATAGTTGACAAAATGTCTGATGGCCTTTTGAGAAAAGATGCTCAGTAAGTGTAAAGATATAATCATGATAAAGCCCTAAAGAGTTTGAAAGGGACTTGACTTTAGACACACAAACCAAGACTGCAAAATTGGTTGCAAGGTCCCTTAAGAACAGGCTCTTGCCTGACAGCATTCTCAGCTGTCCATTTCCAATCACATCAGAGAACACCAAAAGAGCTCCTTTTACAACAGTTTGGCACTTTAGCTTTTGATCCCCCTCAGGAATCAGAAACTGCAGTGATCTATTTCTTATCATTTAAGCTTGAAAATGTTTTAGTCTGCCTGAAGGTGATGGCTCAACTTGATATTGAACTGGCTTTTCCCCAGTACCTTGAGAAAAAAAAATCCTAGGTTAGGTTCTTTCTCAAAATGGCTATTCTTTTAGAGGAAAGAGACACAAGAAGAGAATTTGACTCTTCCATGAATCCATTATTTCCCAAAGTTTGTTTCCACTGGCTGCTTTACAAATATACTGTTTTAAGTCACTGCATTTGAAAACATACTGTCTATCAAATATTTATACATGGATTCCTCAGTTCTGGCAATTCTCCGTACAATTTTTTTATGTTTTTACTTTAATAATCATGAAACAAATCTACAAACATTTTGTAGATTATGTATATAACCTTCTTATAATAAAACTTTATTATAAGATTTCAGTGTCAATGTTTCCCCTCTTTTGTGTTTATTAACTGATGCCAATGTCCAGATCACATAATACTCTGGCAGCCCAGACAAACTAAATTTTGGGATTGTTTCCAAAAGAGAAAAACATCTAGAGAATAGATGCATCATAAGACAACATGGTAGGAGGTGACGCTAACCTGAAAGGACCCTACCTTGTAACAAAGCATACAATGCTTTCTCTGAGAGGAGATTTGGCAGAGCTTCTAATTTAGGGTATCAGTTTCAAGTAGTTCGTTAGTAGTATAAATACTTCTCTTGTAATATTAAATATTCTCAAATTAATGGTATGAAATACACCAAGAAGAATTTTCTGTTCCTGATTCCAGCAATACTTGAATTGTATACCCAAAGAACAAATATGTACATAAGAACTTAGATTTTGAGTACTTTGTTAATTTTTCCAACTATATCATTTATCTTTTTAAGATATATGCTATTTCAACAGTTTGTACATGCCCTTATTTGCTCTTACAATCTTATTTTATTATATTTTATTTTATGAGCACTATAAATACCTAAAGAGAATTGTGAAAATTAAAATACACTTGCTGCTATTCTTGAAACCTAAGGTTTTTGTGCTTCAGAAAAAACATGATTAAATTTAGATGATATTTTATCTATCAATTGTTTGATGCATCTGTTTCTGGCAGTCACACAGTTCTTTGCACATTACAAGGCTCGAAAAATAATATAGGGACACACAGGGTGCCTTATACCTGTAATCCTTGCACTCTGGGGAGGCCAAGGTGGGAGGATTCCTTTAGCTCAGGAGTCGTAGACCAGCCTGAGCAAGAGGGAGACACCATCTCTATGAAAGAAGGAAAAAAAGAAAGGATGGAAGGAAGCACAGAAGGAAGGAAGGAAGGAAAAAAGGAAGAAAGAAAGAAAAATTAGCCTAGCATCATGATGGTACACACTTCTAATTCTAGCTACTCAGGAGACTGTGGCAAGACAAAATCTTGAGCCCAGGAGTTTGAGGTTGCAGTGAGTGAGGATGATGCCATTGCATTCTATGTGGGGCAACAGACTGAATCTATGTCTCAAAAAAAAATGTTAATATAAAAATTCTAGGCAAATAGATCATTTGTACCTATCCAGGGTTAGCTCAGTTTGTCTTCAGTATCTATTCCACCCATAATTTCTTTTTAACCAACATCCAGGAGAAACACAATGAATGTTTTATGTCCAGCTAAGTGGTCTTTCACATTTTCTGTAATTCCAGAATCTTTGTGTAGACCAACCAAAGGTGTTTTGGCTACCCTATTGTTCCAAGCAATTTTAAGATTTTTTTTCCCAAAAAGTTACTTTTCTTTGTGAAAGCTCTCTTTTCAGTAACTGAAAATTATGGGCCCCAGTCTTCCATTCATTTATTATTCTCTGTCCTTTTAAGCCAGAAGTTGATAAACTTTTTCCATAAGTATCCAGATAGTAAGTAAAGATGTTCAGCTGAGGACCTTAAACCCTCAGTCACAACTGCTTAACTCTGACATTGGAGTGCAAAATTAGATATAGATAATATGTAAGTGAATGGACATGACTATGTTCCAATAAAGCTTTATTTACACAAATAGGTGAAAAGGCATACTTTGCCAACAAACCATAGTTTTTAATTTCTGTTCTAGACTTTAGAAAGTCATGAAAAAATGTTAATAATGCAAACTGAACTTAAATGTATGCCTTGTCTATAGGTGTTAAACAGATAATATCAAAAAAAAATGGTAAATATTCTTCTTATATTTAAAAACTATTATATAATTCAACAAAGAAGTCACTCACTTTGTTGGTGAATAAATGAAGTTTCCCTCATCTGTGGCTTCACTCCTATCTTACTGGTTAACATACATAAGAATATCAACCAGGATTCAGGTCAGAATTACACTTATTTGTCAATCACAACTGTAGGCTGGATAGGAATAAAAGAGTTTGGCAAAAGTCAAAGAAAGCATTCTATGAAAATTAGCTGGTCATGTAAAACATTTCTTTAGGATAAATTAAGACTTTATTTTGAATTATGAATTAAAAAGCTGGAAAATAATTTTTTTTTTTTTTATTGTTGGAGATCTATTGAGGGTACAAGAAACCAGGTTACACTGATTGTATTTGTTAGGTAAAGTTCCTCTTATAATTGTGTCTTGCCCCCAAAAGGTGTGTCATACACCAAGACTCCACCCACCTCCTGCCTTCCCTCTGTCTGCTCTTCCTTTCCCCCAGCCTCCTCCCTCCTTCTTTCTCTCTCTCTCTGCTCTTCCCTTCCCCCACTCCCTACTGTGTGAGGTAATTAATTGTCCTCATATCAAAACTGAATACATAAGATTCATGCTTCTCCATTCTTGTGATGGTTTACTAAGAATAATATGTTCCACTTCCATCTAGGTTAATACAAAAGATGTAAAGTCTCCATCTTTTTAATGGTTGAATAGTATTTCATGGTATACATATACCACAGCTTTTTAATCCATTCTTGGATTGTTGGGCATTTAGGCTGTTTCCATGTTTGGCGATTGTAAATTGAGCTGCAATAAATAGTGTAGTGCAAGTATCCTTATGATAAAAGGAATTTTTTCCTTTTGGGTAGATGCCTAGTAATGGGATTGCAGGATCAAATGGGAGGTCTAGCTGGAGTTCTTTGAGGTTTCTCCATACTTCCTTCCAGAAAGGATATATTAGTTTGCAGTCCCACCAGCAGTGTAAAAGTGTTCCTCTCTCTCCACATCCATGCCAACATCTGCAGTTTTGAGATTTTGTGATGTGGGCCATTCTCTCTGGGGTTAGCTGATATCTCTCAGGGTCTTATAAAATTTTTTATAGACTATTATATAAGCATTATTTGAGAATTATGCACTTTACATTCTTTTCATTAATAAAATTTATAATACATTTATGTGTATGCATAGATATTGGGTATAGATATGCATGTATTTGCTTTATTTGAGGAGACAGTATAGATACTAGACATCCAGCTCTTCCTATAATCCATAACATTCCAGTAATTGACTTCCTATGACTATTATGCCTAGGATTTTGGCCCATGGGCTGGGGAAATATTTGTAATACTGCATAAAGAGGTTATTAAGCTCACGGGTCCAATGAAGAGGACCAATCTGAGTTCAAAGTCTAGTGCTACCTTATAGCTGTACGATTTAGTAAAATAAATTTTAGTCATTTCTCCATCTATTTTCTCATCTATGAAATATATTCTACTGATAGTATCTAACTCACAGATTTTTGGAAGTACTAAATAAGAAAATTTACATGAAAGATAAATTAAGGTACCTGATAAATAATGATAGACTGATAATATTAGCTATGAATATATAACAATAGTAATTGTGTATCAGAGTGTGCTAGTGTCTCCCAATATTCATTTCTTACTTCTTCACAGTAATCAAGTATAGATACATATTCTGCACTGTTCACCCAAGCATTGTCCAACATAGAACATTCCCTGGCACAGCACTCTGAGCCCCAGTGGCAAACCTAAAGCTATTTACCAATCAAGTCCTTGCATCCTAGAACCACGTCCCTTGTTCTTTGATTACATGCAAACAAGTCACTTTATGGTTGTGGTCATGCAGCCTGGATGGTGTGAGGTTCCATAAAAATGTGAACTTAGTTATATTGTCCTATACCATCCCCTTTGCAGTTAAAAATTTCAAATTTCAATTTAATCACTAGACGTTTTTGTTTTTCAATCCTAATTTGGTTTTATAGGTTAATCTTGGTTAATGTAAGTTGCCCTGAATGCACTACTTTACATGAAAAAAAAAATTTTTTTTTTAAATTTTAAAGTTTGAAAATCAACTCTTCACCATGGGAACATTATATGGCTTTGCTCTCTGAGATTTTCTAGAATGATTTCCAGACTTGAATTTATTAACAAAGCTACCTCTAACAGTAAAACAACAAGAAAATAAGGAAAAGAAGACATTTCCCATTTTTCTTGATAAGAACACTAATTATAAAATGAAACCAAAAAAAGCCTACTCTCCTCTATGAATATCATTGTATCTACAGAAAAAAAAGTATGTAACATAAAAAAGGACATACTTTTCTAAAAAGAGTGTCTCAAGAAAAAAATTATAGATTATCTTATACTTCTGTATAAAAAGTGAGAACAAAGATATTAATAAAATATAAGACACAAAAATTCTACATAAAAAATTATGGTATTATATAGCATTATAGAAAATCCTTTTGTGATACAAACATGTCAGTTCACATGTGCATATTTGACAGTGTAAAATAATGTAGAGTTTGACTATCCAATTTATTCAGGTAATTTATTTTCATTACAATCACTGCCAAAAATTCAGCTTCACAAATTGTAAATTGACAGAATGGAAAACAACACATCTCACATGATTTCACTCAATTTGGCAAATTCTGGGTGATGACAGAAAAGTTGAAAAACAGTCCCCACCTGCATACTAGTATACCCTCTATGGAAAGTAGTATTGAAATTTCTGAAAGAACTAAAAGTAGACCCACCATTTGACTATGCAATTCCAATACTAGGTTTCTAACCAAAAGAAAAAATGAAATTTACCACAAGGACATTGGCAATCGAATGTTTGTAGTACCTCATTTCACAGTTGCAAAGTTGTGGAAACAGTCCAGATGCCCTTCAATACATGAAAAGATTAATAAACTTTTGTATATGCAAGCCATGGAATACTATCAGTCATAAAAATATGGAGATTTTGCATCTTTGTAACAACCTGACTGGACCTGAAGAACATCTTCATAAGTCATGTATCAGGAATTGAAAGATGACAATCACATGTACTTAGTACATGTGATTAAGAACTACAGGCTCACATGAGAGAATATCTCAGTTAAAGGAGGAGAGGGAAAAGGGGTTTGGTCTGCTGTCACCCAAGGTGTACAATGAAACTAGCACATTAAGAACTACAGGCTCACATGGGAGAATATCTCAGTTAAAGGAGGAGAGGGAAAGGGGTTTGGTGTGCTGTCACTCAAGGTGTACAATGCACAGGTATGTGGGACACATCACGGGTGAAGGACACAGCTACAACTTGGCTTTAACTGTACAAATGCAAACTATGTAACCTAACAGTAAGTGCCTTTATATTAATTTTAAATTTATTAAAAAAGAAAAACAGTCCCAGGTCTCCAGCCCTCTCCTGAGCCATTTCCTCAGCCTAGGGATGGGGATTACTTAAAGGTTGGACATTTTACTAAAAAAGGCAACCCATTCAGAAAGCCCAAGAATGGAGTCAGGGAGAAAATAAAATTCCCAAAACCTGTGACTGTGGTAGGCAGGCAAAAATGTATTTCACAAGAAGAAAAATTATCTGAAGTTTGGGTATAAAATGAAAAGCTGATTATGATCTTTTTTAAAAAAAAACTCAGCATTCATGCTAGAGCTGGCCATGCACTAGGACCCTCTGGACCATTCTTGTTTTGTTTATTTTGTTTGTTTGTTGTGTGTATGTTTGTTTGTTTTTTGATCCTTGTGTAGAGTGCGGTGGTGTCACAGCTCACAGTAACTGTAAACTCTTGGGTTTAAGCAATTTTCTTGCCTCAGCCTCCCAAGTAGCTGGGACTATAGGTGCCCATCACAATGTCTGGCTATTTTTAGAAATGCTCTGAGCAATTTTTAGGTCTTTCTCTGGCTCAGGCTGATCTCAAACTGGTGAGCTCAGGTAATTCACCCGTCTTGGCCTCCCAAGTATTTGGAATATAGTCATGAGCCACCACACCCAGCCCCAGACCATTCTTCTCACACAGCCATTCTACAATAGCATTGTTGTGGAAGTAGCCAAAGCAATGGGCAATCCACACCATTCAGTATTCAATCCCAGCCAGTTGGTCTGTTTGCATGTACTCACTCTTTTAAGCCTGCCAAGGCAGCTCCACTGAGCAGCTTAGTCCAAAATGAAAAAATTCCAGGACAGCCTTTTCCTATCTTCGTCATCCATGGGAGGGCTGGCCAGCCAACCCTTGCCTATACCCAGGTATTCGCCTTCTGTGCTGATTTTCCTTAGCTAAAGACTTCCTCGATGACTTCTAGGGTCCCTTACTGCTTCAGTGTGCCCCTGGAGTGATGTCCCTTGGTGGGTTCCCCCAGCCGGTGGCTGGAGTTCTCTCTCTCCTGTCTTACCGTGAGTGGCTAGCAAGAAGATATCTCTAGTCCATCATCTTGCTCTGCTTATTATGATCTTTGATGTCATACTGTTTCATCAATATGGCCTAAATGTTGTTTGAGAGAAATATAGAGTACTATTACTATTAATTAGGGTATAGCATACACATATGATATTTTGGTAATGTTATAATTCTGTAAAGATATCAATTTTATAAAATGGATGAAAATTATTTCTGTCACATAGGTATGCAAAAGTGTTTTTTCCTCATAGCCACATAAATGACTTTTGTCTATTAGAGAAGATAACTACAAAGACTATGTTAATTTGTTTGTTTTTAATTTATAAATATTACTTAGTTAAATATTTGAGAGTCCATAACAGATGTACCCTCTTGTGGGTGGCTACTCAATACAAAGCTAAAAAAGGTGGGCCCTGATTACTCAGCACAAGACACACATGACTTTTTCTGAGAAGGATGATATAAATTAAAGAAAATATCATCTTCGCATGGAATTTGGTATCCATTTTCCTAGGAGGAAGCAAATAGAAGTTTATCCATGTTAGCCACTATTTATATTTTTGACTTTTGTAGTGACTGCAGCACTCATCTTTGAGTTGTATTTATTTCTTCCCCCTCCATATTATCACATATTCATTAAGTCACTGTATTCTGTCCTTTTTGGTTTAATTATTTTTCTCCCATATATTTCTTTTTCCATTCTCCTTGCCCTTTGCTTATGCTTAGACTTCCTCTCCCATACTTCTTCCCAACTTCAAATCATTTCAATAATTACTCCTTGATTCTTCTTTTTAAAACATAGTAGGAATTAGGACACTATTCTACTAAAAAGTTCTTTGATGCATCATCACTTACTATGTATAAAATGAAGCATATGGGTCTCAGATTAATCTTATCTTTCCAAAGTATATTCTACTCACCATTCACATAGTCTACCACTGTGTCAAACTGACCTTCTTATCTTTGTTAGGCAGACATGGGCTTCCATACCTCTACATACATAGGAGATAAACTTGTGCTATGAGAAGAGTGTGAACTTTGGCAGAATAGGGATCTTGGTCAGAATAACAGTTATTTTATTTGTAAGTGAACATGTCTTGAGAAATTTGCTTAACCTCCCTAGGTGTCAGTTTTTTAATCTATATACTGGTGATAATATCACCCAGGGTTGTGATTAGAATTAAAGGGTGTCACTAATTGATTACTT
The DNA here is from genome assembly GCA_963574655.1 of Perodicticus potto. Taxonomy (NCBI): domain Eukaryota; kingdom Metazoa; phylum Chordata; class Mammalia; order Primates; family Lorisidae; genus Perodicticus; species Perodicticus potto. Next base: position 2,569 of record CAUYRH010167971.1, on the reverse strand, counting down.
GTTTACTCATATAGTTATTTATTAGTTATTTCAACAAATAAGGAGTGGGCCTCCTCTGTGTGTCATTGTTCAAAGTCCTGGGGTTACAAAGTCTAATTAATCAACATTTGTATAGGTTGAAAATACGTGTAATTTTCTTTAAGATAATTTAGCATAGGCAATGTTGAATAAATAAGCCACCACCCAGATGCAAAAAAAAAAAAGTTCTACTTAAAGATACTTACTCCAATTTTGTTTAATGAGCAGGACACTCTGTACTCTATAAACACTATTACATGGCGTATTTTTTATTTTTTATTTTTATTTGTTCCTCAGCCAATTACAGAGGTTTTTATATTAGCAAAGTGAATATCAGAGATTAGTTTTTGTTTGTACAATTATCTTGATTGCATAATAAATGTAAGAAATAAGTTTGCAGTAGTGAAATCTATAGGCTGGCTAAGTACTTAGAGCTATTATCTAATCTTGCATGAAAAGGACATAGAAATACAGGGAATTGTGTAACTTTTTTCCTGAGGGATAATGCTAAGAAGCTCTAGGGTCTGTGAACATAGAGGATTTTTGTCACTGAATGTTTGCTGAAAGGGCAGCAGTATCCTGCCTTTTCCCATTTAGTAGGACTGCCTCAGTTGAATCTTCCCCATGCAAGGTGACAGAACATTTGAAAAGATTAAAATATGAGATTTGGTAAATTTTTGAGGAGTTTATGTGGATTGTTTTTGTGATTGCTAATTGACCAACAGATGTCTAATTAGCAAATATCTGCCCATTACAATTATGTGAGTGAAGATGTCTACATTTATTTACCAAAAAGTACCTAAAACATGTATACTTATGAAATTAGCTGGGTTATTTTACATAACGAGGAAACCCACTGTCAAGGGGGGGAGACAAGTGAGTAAACCAGAGACAAGTGAGTAAATTATGGTGACATACTATTGGGATATATACAGGGAAATATGGGAGCACAGAGCAAGCATATTCGAATCAAAGAAGGGTCTTGGTATAAAGGAACCCAAACCTGTTTGGATACAGTTATGGTGTTTTTGGAGAACTTTTATAGCTTCCAATAGTTAGGGTAGGTAAAGGCTGTATGTTTATTTGCTTTTATGATCTCATTATCAACTGATGTATTAAAAAGACACATTATTCTATCAAGCATGTGAGCATTTATTAGAAAGTCAGCAAAAAAATGTAGGGCATCCATATAGTCTATATACTCTATGAAATCCTAGGGTCCTATACTTTCCTGTCTTCTAACATGCACCTTTGTGTGAAAGAGTCACTCAGTCATTTTCTATTAGTGGGATTCAACTAGTCTAGGTCTGTTCAGGTGACAAAATTGCTTGAAAATGATTACATGCCTTTAGACCTATCTGTATATAATTTGCTAAATCTATGTAAGGTCAACAGTGTCTGTATAATATTTCTAATCAAGTCACACATCCAGACCAGCATTTTTCCCCACTAGTTAAAAATGATTTCTTATATCCATTAAGCAAATTAACAACTCCCAACTCTGATGTTTATCTGAGATAAATAGTTGGTAATAGCAGCCCTCAAAAAGTGGGTTTCTGAATAGAGCTTTTAAATGCTATCTACCCCTTGAGTATGTTTTCTTGATTAGAGTAATTCAAATGACAAATGACATTATCTAGTTAGAGTAGGCTAACCAAAATTTAACTGCCCCAATTATGAAGATAATATAGTGAAGCTGAAGGGAAGAAATTATAGTGGGAACATTTTAAGAGGAAGCATCAGTTAAACTGAGTTTTAAATGCCAAAAGGTTAATATAAAGGAGGTAGTGCCCAAAACTTGGAGGAGAGGTGCTTAATAAATGTTTTCCTTCCATTTCTTCTTTGTTCATGTCTTTTTTTGTTTTTCAGTCCAAGACATCCTTTCTATTTCTACTGCTCCAAGTTCTATCCATCTCTGAAAGTCCATCCTAGCTGACCCTCCCCTAATCAATAGTACAGCTACCCAAACCCCTACTTCCCTTCAACTTGCCCCATAGCTGACTCTGATCTTCTGCAATTTGTGGCTTCCCATGATGTATGAGCGATGTCTTTGGAGCTCCTTGTAGACATGTTCATCCATCTTATATTTTCCATGTTCCTACAGGGTAGGGGGTATTTCATATGTGTTTCAAGAATAAATAGATGTACAGAGAATTGTTATGACCGAACATCATCTTATCATTCAGAATCCTTCTCTATGTCCTGTCAACTAAATCCTTTTAGAGGCAGTGAAGAGTGCAGAATAATGCTTAGAATTATAAGGGTAAAGACATCTATTTATAGGTTCTTATTTAATCTGAAAATTCTGCCCCTCTGTGGCCAGCCATGCTCCTAACAAGAAAAAAAAGTCACGTTATTTTGACATATTATTCGATATTTTAACAATTTTTTTTATTTTTTTACTTTTTTATTTAATTTTTATTAAATCATAATTGTGTACATTGGTGCAATCATGGGGCACAATGTGCTGACTTTATATACAATCTGAAATATTTTCATTGAACTATTTAACATAGCCTACATGGCCTTTCAATCACTATAAGAAGACATT
>CAUYRH010167969.1:0-42517 GCA_963574655.1 Perodicticus potto | reverse complement strand
ATAAATGGACAGATGGTCAGATGGATGGAAGGATGGGTGGATGAATGAGTGACAGGGTGTTAAATGGACAGATGGTCAGATGGATGGATGGATGGATGGGTGGACGAATGAATGACGGGATGATAAATGGACAGATGGTCAAATGGATGGATGGATGGGTGGACAAATGAGTGACGGGGTGATAAATGGACAGATGGTCAGATGGATGGATGGATGGGTGGACGAATGAGTGACGGGGTGATAAATGGACAGATGGTCAGATGGATGGATGGGTGAGTGTTCAGATGGATGAACAGATAGATGATCTATTGGATATATGAGGGGATGATCCGATGGATGGGCGGGTGGATGTTCAGATGGATGAATGGATAGATGATTAGATGGATGGGTGTGTGGGTGGGGATGAGCGAAAGTAGATGGAAAGGTGATGTAGCCAGTGGAAATTTTCTCAGTATCTTACTAAGTCTTATTTTCTCTCTGTTTGCAAATCAATCTCACAGACCTCTGTGACCCTGAACAAGACTCTATTTAACTTTTGCATTTTCAAGAGCATCATCTCATAAGTTGTCACAAGAAAAGTATACACATTGTACTCTCTCCATTTATGGATGAGGAGACTGAGGCCATATGTGACTTTGTGTGGTCACATCATGGCTTCTGACCATGCCCCTAACACCCATTGCTACATCCTATCTCAGAGCCTGACATGAGTGCAGGTGCCCGATGCCAGTGCAGATGTGGCCGGGCTGGGCAGTGCTTGAGAGCAGGAGCACAAACGTCTGTCTCACTAGAACACTCTCTCCTGCTTCTGGGACACTGTGGATGTGCCCCTTGTTTCCTCTCTGAGTCAGATCACTGGAGAAGAGACCATCTCACTGGTCCAGAGCCTGCTCCTAGGATTTAGTGTGCTCTGAGAGTTCTGTGTCTTCTGTGGCCTCATCGTGATGGACAGCAACTTTGTTCAGTGTTCCTGATGACTCATTTAGACTTTGCAGCGCATCCCGAGAGTTGATTTTTGCACACTCCTATACAATATTCTTCATAATTTGGTAGCATTTTCCAGCAATGAGCAGAAATTTACAAGAGTGTCTGTGTACGTGTACAATCTAACTCTGCAGATGCTATGAGCAAAGCCACCAGTGTATGTGAAGGTCTCGGTGATGGCACAAAAACCAGCTTTAACGTAACACAGACACGACTGAAGAAGTATTGGCTTACGGGCAGGGCTGACATTTCTCTTCCAAGGACTGTCCTGGCAGGATGGCCATGAGGAAGGGGTGTGCTTCCTGAGCCCAGGGGATAATAATACATTTCCTATTTGTTTGAAATAAACTAGGCACAAGAAGTGAGATTAATGATACATCCAGTCCCAGTGTAATTCCTAAAATTAGCAGTAGTCAGTTGCATAATGCAAGCAGTGAAAGTCCTTTTTCTCTGGTGCTCCTGGGCTGAACTGAATGGTTTGGTTGGTGAGTAATGCCAGGCCTGTGCAGGAGAACAGGAGCACTCAGGCAGGGAGGGCCTGGTTCTCTGCTGATTATTATCCACACTCACGGATGAATGGTGCTTGGGGTTAAATGTGAGAATCTGTGCTCTCTGCCTCTCCGTTCTCCTCCTCCTCCCCCCGCCTCTGTCCTGCTGCTTGACTGGGCATTTTAAAAAGAGTGCTGGGGTCCAGGGGCTAAAAATAACACAACTCTGAACAGAAAGTAAGAATAGCAAAGCCCCCGGGCGGATGCACCTTGGCAAGGGCTGGGCGTTCCAGGGTCCCAGGGCTTTATTTTTCTTCTCATTATTGCCACAGACACCTGACCTAGATGCTGATTGATCGCACACCAGCGCTGGAGCGGGGTTTTGTTCCTTTGCGGCTCATGTTCCCCTTGAGCTGCATGTCAGCTCATCAAAATCAATTCCTTTTTGAGTTTTGAAACAGCCCAATGGTCAGTTAATAAGTGACAAAGCACCTTGTTTGCGGCAGCACGATGTTGCATTACAAGTATAATTTTGTAAGAATTTAACCAAAAAACCCCAACCTAACCAAGCATACGATTTTCCTGCATCCTTTACTACCTTGCGTGATCCACCAGGCCTCTCGACTGCCTCTCAGCACAACCCTCAGGCGTCCTCAGGGCAGACGATGGCCCCAGAGTGCGTCCAGGCCTGTGCACGGCTGAGGTCACAGATTCTGTCCTCTCTTTCCTTCTCTCTTGTTTCCTTTGTCCCTGAAAAATTGTTGTGGAGCCTTAAATCCGGGTCTGGGATCCGGTGCACGTGCTGCTGCTTGTACATTCCTTGTTCTGTTCCTCTTCCCGTCTGTGAGGTGGGGAGGCTGCCAGCGCTGACACCCTATGACTTCCTGCTGCCTGCTATCACCTAGACTGCAGAACACCCCATAACCTTGTTGAAGCCTGCTGTTCACCTGCTTCTGGACGCAGCGTAGCCTGGCGAGGCCTCTGTCTGCCTGATCTGTGAACAGGCTTTGACCTCCTGCTGCCTCCCATCCATCCGGTCTCTGGACAGCCCATGGTCTCCTGATGGCTGCTGTCCACCTGGCCTCTCAGGCAGTATAACTGTAAGTGCAAACTTTGGCATGAACCCTGAAATTTGCTTTCATGGAATGGAAGATTCTTAAAATTAAATTTTATTTTTTGCAGTTACTTTCAGTACTAACTAGTAGTTAGTCTACTAACATATGAAAAGTTGATTGGTTGGATATCCCAAGGGAATTTTAACTTTTCTTTGAATTCTCTCTAGTCTTAATAATAAAACGGATTGGGACAATGCCATCTCACTGATATTTGATTTGCATTTTTCATGTATGCTGTGATAAATACTTTCTACATTCAGTAATTTTAAAATCAGATGCATCCTGGCAACTTTTATAAGTGTTTTTTCTTCTTAATGGTATACAAAATAATGGTGGATCTTATAACTGACAAAGTCTTACTGTACATTTAATTAAAAATATTATGTGTGTGCCATCCTGCCTCCCTGAAGATGAGCGTGCCGTGCGCTGCCCCACGCTCAGGGAAGCACAGGGGTCTCACAGGGTCTTGGTGCAGAGCCCACTGATGGGTCATCCCTGGACAACCCCGAACTGTAGCTGTCTGGCTCGCCAGGATTCACAATCGATCTGCAGCATGATGTGCATTGCAGTAGGGGAGGGTAGTGCATGGCCAGGGTGCTTCACAGATTCCAAATAGTTTTCTGGGAGATAAATAGGTTAATCTTTTGGTCTTCTGTCCCCTGCCCTCCCCTCTTTGGGGCTGAGCTTCTGCTGGCCCCAGCTCCAAGCCACCTGTGATAAATCCCTGTAAATTCTCCTTCCTGCCAACACCAACCTCTCATTGGCTCTTGGTCCATAACAGGTGGCCTCTGTCCCTGTTTGGTCAGAAGGAAATGTGTGTTTTCTGGGTCTTGAGTTTGGAGCCTGGTTCCTCAGAGCTGCTTCCTCATGAAGCCAGGTTCTGGGCAAGCTGGCTCTTTCCCCTTCTGGGTTGCTCTCACTGGCTACGAGGTCCCTTGGCTTCTTGGGCACCCATCTCCAACTCACAAAGGTGACTTGAGTCCCAGGTCTTTGGGGGATCCCTTGGCAATCATCTCGGGCAGGTGCTCCTCTCAGGGAAAGACAGACACCTGCTGAGGGTCTTCCCTGCCTCTGAAGCCTGTCCTAAACCTGGCTGAGTTTCCATTTCTGTGACCCCAGAGCAGAACGGGTTCTGACAGGGCGGTCTGTGCTGCCCTACTGGTCCTCTGGTTCCTGACCCCGGGTCTCGCATTGGCAATCCAGACAGTTTTCCCTTATTGAGTTGGGGCTGGCACGTATGACCTCTGAGGATCCTGGTGACCTCTAGAATCAGAGTGGGCAGGACCCCCCCAAACCCGGGAGCAGCAGTTAGCGCAGCCGTGCCTACCTGTCTCTGTGAGAGAAGACCCCAGACACCCCTTCAGTGGCCTCTATCGAGGGGGCAAATAACCCTGGTGGACCCCTCTGCTTGTGTGTGGGAGCGGGGGAGGGCGGGGCAGCAGGGTCTCCAGTTGTCTGGTAGATAACGTCTGCCTATGGCTTCTCTGCACGCCCTGCACAGTTGCAGACAAGGTGACCTGAAGAGGACTCCAGCTTCCAGAGTTAGCTTTGGAGCCACAACCAGACATGAGCATTGATGTAATTTTGGAGTCTGTTTTTACACCACCAGCTGACGGCAGTGTGGTTTGTTCTGTGCAAGCTGAGTCTGCTGGGCAGCCCCGGGAGGGGCAGGGGATAAAATGTGTGGGGTTCCAGATCATTGCCCCTCAGCAAACCTCCCAGAGGGGACCATTCTGTGTGCCCAAGGCACCCTGCTTCTACCGGCCTTGACTCTGAGTGGTAGAATATTAGAGTTGAGGATTCGTGGGGGGAAATCTCGTGTTTTGCAACAGAAGGAAAGATGTGAAATAATAAGGAGATTTGGAAGAAATTCAGTGTTAAAACACTGAAAGGGCCTCTGCTTTCCATTTTCAGAAGAAAGAGGTTTCCTTTCTCATTAGAATGTTCAAGAACAGAAAGCATCAGAGAGCTCTAATTGAGCACTATTTTTCTTATTTGAATTTTCTCTCTAGACATGGTTTAAAGATTTCTACTATTAATATTTTGTTATAGATCTAGTTTCTACAGTTTCTGTCATTTATTAGTTAAATCCTTTCTTTTAAAAGGTAAAATACATTCATCCTCAGGTAGTATTTTACATTATGCAGCTTATTTAACTGCCATTGTTTTTACTAAAAAATGCATTGAAACAGTTACACACAATCTTGGCACTGAACTTGCAAACATATTTCATATGTAATGGAAAAATTGCAGGGCTGTAATTTCATTTTCTGTGTCTGGGCACCTTTCTTTTCCAGCCTGCTCTGCTGCCCCTCTTGTGAGTTAGGCTCTGGGCTGGGCTGGGCTGAAGGATTTTCCATTCCTGGAGGTTGCATTTCTAGCTTTTGCAAATAGATGGCACTTTTGACATACCCAAGAATACTGCCGCTCAGCCTCTGGCAAAAGGAAAACACAATGGTGTCTAAGTCAGAAACGTATAGGTTGCTATCCACCCAGAGGCTGGAGAAATTAAAATTAAACCTCTCTGCAGACAGCAGTATCGCATCTCTCTCTTAAATGCTAAAACCATAAACATACAACCACCCCAGGTATGAGAATGAGTGTGTTTTATTATATGTTTTTCTGGTTTTTATTATGCAGTGGAGCATGGTGGTCTTTGATCCAGAAAAGCAAAAGCGAATAGTATAAAGAAAGTTTTATTTGAAAATAGGGTTGTGTGGGTCTGTGTGTTTTTAGTGGCTATAATTTGTCTCTGAAGGCCTTTGTGATTATCTTGGTTTCCTTCCCTTTTTCTCTCATCTGCTGATGCATGAGGAATCCTGCACCCGTGCGTGTGAACACACACACACACACACACACACACACACACACACACACACACACACACGGCACATGGACCCTCGTGCACACAGAGGGGAAAACACCAGGCTGTTGTCTTGCAAGTGTTACTTATCATATTAATTAAAATCTGGTGACACGATAACACCACCAGCTGTGTGGGAAAGCGAGGGAAATTAACAAACGTTTGATTTGTTGTGTTGCTAATGTGACACTTATTATACAGGTCACAGTAAAACAATACCTCAGCCAAAATATGCTAATGCGGTGGTGAACTGTTGCAGTTGTAAAAACATTGGTGCTTATTATAACGAGGCAAAATAGTACATTACCTTTAAGAAACTGTAGTATCTTTGAATCCAATAGCATAAATAAGTTTTTAAACATTAAGTCCTTGGAAGTAAAAAATGCAGGAAAAAAGAAACCTTTTCTGTATGATGTCTGAAAAAACAATATGAGACGATGACTTATTTAAATTAATCTGGGTTGGAATAAAATACATTTGTTGTTTAGCTTTTAAGTGGTTCTGTAATGGAAGAAACAGTGGGTGCTAGAGAACATTAGCATATTGCAAATGCTGTCTTGTTTGCTACCATCAAATAATCACATGTAAAAGGACGGGGCAATTTAAAATCAAGGTATACTTAAGGAAAAATTGTAATATTTATTTATTCATCTTGGAGGTTGTACTATGAGTTGAAGTCTAAACTGTTTTTAGAGACAGGATAAACAAAAGCGGCAGCCTTAGGGGAATTTGCCACACTGGCTCTCTGCTCCTCCTTCGGTCCCAACTGCACACTCTCAAGACGTTAGCAAACTTGGAAAATATCCTCTGAAACAGCAGTTAGAACTTGTGTCTGTATGTCCACAGGCTGGCAAGGAAATGGAAAACGCTTCCATTTTCCAGAATTCACACCCCGTGTCTCCCGTGGGCGCTCACAGCCAGCGCTGGCGTCCACAATGTCACAGGGCTGGGCTTCTTGCCCTCTGAAGGGAGCTTCCCTCACAGTGCCCTGCCCTGATCCAAGGACTGTGGATTTTCCAACTTGGACAAGCCTTTCTTCCTTGCTTCCCTTCTGGTGTTTTGATTGTGCTACGAAAATGGGGTGTCTGAAGTCAGGCATTTGTTTGACAGTCTTTGACAGCAGATTACATAGATTGTGCCCCAGAGAACGGGAGTCCTTTGGAACTGAATTTTGAGGATGCGGTCTAGAACAAAGGTCAGGGGTGGGGGCAGGGTGGGCAGAGACTTCGCCTTCTCAGGTGGGAGCCCAGGGAAGGCCCAGGGAGGCGGCAGTGTCCACAGCGCCCACAGTGTCTGCAGCCAGGTCATGAGAAGTGCTCCCGGGAAGCCTGGCTGCACATTCTGTCCTGCCCCAACATAAACTCGCCTCCCCTGTGAAATCTCCTTTGGCCTCACTTCACTGGTTAGAAATCCAATTTCTAACTGGGATCCCTGTATGTTCTGCTGGCAGAGGAAACAGTGCTCTGTATCTCTCTCATAATATCCTGAATGATCCCATTCAAAAGACAGAGGCTGCTGATTAAGTCCAAAGGGCACTCCCTGAGTACAGCGGGGTCAGCTGTGACTTTGGAGATGCTGTAATAACAGTTCACTTTCAAGCCATGTATTTGAACTATCTGGAGAGTGGCCCTCGTTATTGATTTAATCCGTGTAAATAAACACATCTACTTCTTGTGCAGGAGCAAAAGGAGACTGAGTTGAAAATATGACACTGTGCACACACGTTCAGTCCTTAGCAGGCAACTCTCAATTCTGGGCAAATTCACGGAGCACAGAGAGGTTAGCTCTCCACCGAAACTTCCTTTTCTCCAAACCAAGAGCTTTAATTAAGCCTTCGTGATAGAACTGGCATTTCGAAACACAAAGACGTTTGGCTCTGACAAAAAAGTAGTTTATTTAGGTTGGAATGAGTTTTTTCCCCCCGCTTGGAGGAGCTTTTTTTTTTTTTTTTTTAAATAGTTATTAATGAAAGAGCAAAAGCAATAAATGGGTGCAATGTTGTGGTTGGGGCTGCGGCACACACATGGAAGCAGAGGGACATTTCCAGGGATTTTTGAGCTTTTTCTCTCAGCTCCAGGAGGCAGGCATAGACTCCGTGAGCCAGCTCTTATGTGGACGGTCCACCTTGTAGAACCTGGACATAGTGGTGATGTGCTCAGTGACATTAAGGAGATCCAGTTCAATAACAGATTTCCAGGGCACGATTTGAATCTATTAAATGAATGTCATTCAACTCCATTATATATATTAAAAAACACACTCAACATTGATGAAAAATCCAGGTATATTATTCTATTAGAGTGAAATGATTAAACTGGAAAATATGCCATTTGAGCAGCATTATTAAAGAGTTTCTAAGTCAGCTCTCCTCACCATGCCCCCACCCATGGCAAAGACATAGGAAAGGAACCGTTTGCTGTGGTTGGGGGCATAGAAGACCAGTGTGTGCCCAGCGTCTAAGTGGCCTGCTGCGGCCAGGCCATGTTAGAACATTTTAACAGATGAGAAAGCCGTGGCTGGTGACTGTTAACCTGTTTTTAAACAATAATCCCCAGTCCTGGATGAAGGATGCTGAGACCTGTGTCCCTGCTCCCTATGGGCACCCTGATTCCTTACGCCCAGCCGCCAGAGCCGTTCCATGTCAGGCAGTGCAGCAAGGCCCCATCAGACCCGCTGGACATATGTAACCTGTTCTGGAAATGGCGGGCCCCTTTCAGTCAGGGGCAACCAGTATGTCAGCATCATTTGCACTACACATTTTCTTCCTCTCAAGAAAAAAAAAAATAAATGGCCCTGGCCGATGTATGTCCCGTCTGAAAGATCAGGGCCCACTGCGAAGGGCTGGCTTTTGTTGTTGTGTCTGTCTTTCTGTGCCCCCCCACCCTGCAGCTTTGGGGCTTTTTCACTATCCAGCCCTTCCTTCCCAGACTTTCAAGGTCCCTCTTTGACTCAGCTCTGTTAATTGCTGAGAAGACCACCCAGTCTTTTCACGAGCTTTGTTCCAGGCTCCACCTGGACTTTCCCGAGGTTCTCAGAATACGTCTTTGATATCCGGCTACTGTACCTCCTTCTCATCACATTAATCTGCCTAATTGTACTCACGTTCATTTTCATGACTCTGTGTGTATGACCTGAGACAGTTCATTCTCACACACAGCAGATTTTGCTGTGGTTTTCATTCTACTTGAAGAACTGAGGAAATAAGTATGTGAAAATAAAGTGTTTCTCAGGATCTTCCCTCTGCAGCCCCCCTGCTGTGGCACGCTGTAGACTTCGCCATTTTAACTCTGCAGCTTCAGTTCTATTCGCCCCATGGAAACACACATACATGCAACATTAAGACCAGGAGAAGCAATTTTCTTTTGCGTGTAAGAAATAGAAGCCTTGTGTGATTAATTGAAAACGATGCTATTTAGTCATTTTAGAAGTGAGGTAAGGAAATATTTCTGACCTTCTAAATGTTAACTTTGGCTGCTTCATCTGCTAGGGACACTCCCAACTCAGAGCCAGGCTCCTTATATTCAGTGGGAATTAAACATAGCATTTGCTGGGCACCCTGCTCCTGGGCCTTGAAATGTAGCATTAATATATTACTTATTTCCTCTAATTTTCCATAAATACTGGGAAGGGTGTGGTATAGAGAAAAGAAATTCAAAACATACTGTTTGCATTTTGAGGACAGTTTTTGAAAAAGGGCAATTTCCATATATCAACACTTTTTGGTATGATCCATGAAACATTTTGATATGATTTAGCAAAAACAGTTTTTGCATCAGGAATGTTATAGCTGCCTCATTTGCATCTGTAAAGAAAGCAGAATGGAATCACATTAGGTATAAATTCAATGCAAAAGGAAATATCCTTCGTTAATGCAACATTCTGGAAGAAGGTTTAAACGCACAGAAGTCACAAATCCAGCGTCCCGGTTCTCCCAGCGATCACAGCTTGGTCTAGCTGCATAGTTGGCATCATGTGCACTGTCAGGGTTTCTGCCTTTAGAGGGAAGTGGCCTCCATTTTGTCAGTCCAACAATCAGGAAAGAGAGACTGGTGGCTGGAAATAAATTGTAGAATGATTTTTCTCAGTTTAATCACAGTTCGTGTTTCCAAACTGACACTGGGGTAGACGGGTCTTTGCTTATTAGAAGAGGTGCTGGCCATGACACAGGGCAGGATACATGCTGGGGGGAAGGGCCATCGGCCCTCCTTCCTGGGAAGATGTTGGGACCTTGGTTTTGGGCACCAGTCTGTGAGGCCAAGTGTGAACCTTGCTGTGAGCAGAGTTCTTCCCGGGAGGCTATTGCTCTGAGGAGAAAACAGTTTGGTGACAGGCCCATGATGTCCACTGAGGTCACATGCCACCTGCAGCACAACCTATTTGGAAACTGTTCTTAGCCCAGAAACGGAAACTTAAGATGTGCTCAAGTAGGGCATAGCAATAGAGAATGAAAACAGTTAGTGTGCATGATCTACTGGGTCCTAGTCTTCCTTTTTACCTTTTGAAATTGAGGACACTAGGCCTTGGGGGCTTCAGTGACCGATAGGTCTGGTGTTCCTGGATGTGGCTGACAGGGCTGGACCTCAGGGCACTGCCTCCCTTTCCTTCCCACCAGTACCTCCTCATCCACCCCCATCCCACCATCGTCATCATCATCGCTTTGTGGTGACAGAAAGTAGACCGTGGCCGACCTGCTGAAGGCACCCGACCCCAGGCTAGTCCCTCTCTTCCCTTAGTCTCTGCCTCCTGCTTGCCCAGCTGCAACTGCCACATGAGTAATTCTGCCTGGGGAGGAGCGGGAGGAAGGCTCAGAGCAGGTCCTGGGGGGTGGTGGTGTGGGTCATAGTGTTGAAACCTCGTCAGGGGTGAGCTTCAGTCCAGACCCTTCACGGAGCACGTCATCCTCTTGAACCTCCTCTGAGGGGCCGGCAGGGTGCAGCTTCCTCCCACCAACTCCATGTCCAGCGTCAGGGAGGGGGTGCAGCCTAGGGCCAGCTAGCCCAGGCAGGTGAAGGCCAGTGGGTGCTCAGTGTCTAAAGCCTCCCCTAGAGCCCAAACCTCGGGAAGGGGGCGAGGTACAATTCTTTCACTGAGAGGAAGCCAAATGAATCTTCCAGTGATGGAGGGCAGGAGAAGGGATGCAGAGGCCTGGGAAGCACCCCCTCTGTGTGGCCACCTACAGGCCACGCCCAGGAGGAAGGCAGCCACACAGCTGCCACATCTCTCTTCCCTGCTCCGCTCCTGCCCAGGTGGGAAGAGCTGTCCTTGCAGGTCCTTCTCACTGCTCCTCCCACTGACTCGGCCTGGCTGGCAGCCATGTGTGGCAGCATGATGCTGGCAGGAACGCTTCTGGGCAGGAAGGGAAGACGTCTGAGGGCCAGAAATCCCATCCTACTGCAAAATCCACCCCAGAAGAGCCGCGAGCCGTGGCCCCCGCCAGTCGCTCAGTTTTCCTGTGGTAGGCAGGGATGGATGGAGCGTCCCGTCACTCTTGCCATGATTGGAGTGTGGACTTTCATCCTCTTGAGCTCCCTCATCCCATTCTCCTGTGGCCATGCCTGCTGAAACCAACCATGCTGGTTTCCTGTGAGAATGTGGAACTTTCAGTGGGGTTTCCTGGGGTTACTTGGGGAACCTGACAGGGTGGTCTTGTGAGCCAACTGACTTAACTCTGGGACTCTGGCCTAGTTCCCACCATTAGTGTTTCTGAGATGGTCAGTACGAGGGGTTGTCTGGTGCCTGGGGGCCGCTCCTCTGGCTTGGCACAGCTGTGATAAGGCTGTCCATGCGGCCACAGAGCTCCCTCCTGAGGGCTGAGTGGTGCTTCTGGGTGAGCACCTGCCATGGGCCATTCTCCCCTTACCTGTCTGAAGGCCTTGGGAGCACGTCCAGCTTTTGGTTTTCACAAATGAAGCTGCTATGATCATTGACCCACAGACTTTGGGGGATGTCCAAGTTCCCTTTTCCAGGAGCGGGATTGTTGGGCCTTCATAAAGCTGTGGCTGCTCATGGGCACTTCTGTGTCTGCAGCACCCTGAGCACTGAAAACAGATCTGCTGTCTAGTTACACTTGGTGGGGAGACAGAGTCGTTACCCTGAGTTTTTAGCAGGTGTCAAGTGGGTGCTGGGAAAAAAGCAAGTCTATTTATCCTCTAGAGCAATAACAGAAGCAAAGCACTTCACTTAAAGGTTATTAAGCCAAACAAATACATAGAAACTACAGGTATTTGATAAACATTCAGGAAAGAGATGACTAAACTGGGAATAAAAGATGTTTGAGGGAAATAAACAGGGTTAAGTCTTTTCAAAGCCCCTCCTGGATGGGCTGAAACGTATTCAGGGGAGGATGTCACAGGATCGCCTAGTTTGCCAGGAGGGACCCACCCTCCATGCCTGTGCGGGCAGCAGAGGAAAAACAAATAGGCCTTTTGGTGTTCAAGGTGTTAGGTGCCTAATTGACTCATGTATTTATTTTTTTTCCCTGAAGACCATGTAACTTCTAAATAACAGCATGTTTATTCACTTGATTTGAACTTCTTAAATACATGTATTTTATTATTCTTCATTACATTATTTCCCGCCCCCACCCCTCTGTGGTAAGACAGAATTGATTTACAGAAAAGAATACAGAAAACACCAAAGCTCCTGGTAGAGGGAGAGAATTCAAGTGGGGAGAGAGAGGCTCTCTCCGTTCCTCTCCCGGTCTTTCCCCGTCTCCTCCTCTAGGCCTCTAGCCTCAGGGTATATATAGGCGTATGGGTTCCTTGGCCAGGAAACGAATGAACACAGTCCCTTCCGCCGGGGGCAAGGTGAGTGAGTGTATCAATGAATGGACAAAGTCCATTCATGGAATTCAGGCCTAGGAAATTCACAAGAAACTGACCTAGGCATAGGAAATGGGGGTTCCACAATTAGTCCCAAGTGTAAAGTGAAGGAGCAGGTGTCTCCTCAGCAGTTGTCCAGCCTTTTTGGCTATTGGAGCCTCTGGTGGGCGTTTTTTTTCTTTTTTGAGACAGTCTCACTATATCACCCTCAGTAGAGAGCTATGGCATCACAGCTCACAGCAACCTCAAACTCTTGGGCTAAACTTAAGCCCAGCCTCAGCCTCCCAAGTACTTGGGATTACAGGTGCCCACCACAAAGACCGGCTATTTTCTTGGTTGCAGTTGTCATTGTTGTTTTAGCTGGCTCAGGGCCAGGTTCAAGTCCTCCAGCCTGGGTGTATTTGACCAGCACACTACCCACTGAGCTATGGATGCTACCCTAGAAATAAACTTTTTAAAAGAGAAAAAAAACATTCTGCCTGCTCAGATCTCTTGGGATCTTTTTCATCAGCTCTGTGTGCCATCCCCCAATCTTCTCTGTGCTTTGATCGGACACTCTGAGGATTGTCCTTGGACACTGGAGCAGCCCTCTGCCCCTCCCTCCAGTGATACTGACTAGTGTGAGAGTGGGAGAAGCCCATCCCCTTTGTGAGAATAACTGACAACTCTGAGGTCACATATGTTCCAGGGCTCCCTATAGGATCAGGCTGAATCTGTGTTTTCACCTGTAATCACACCCTGGCTTGGCTATCCACCCTCCTAATCCTATTCTCTGGCTCACTAATTCCTGTGGGAGCATTTCCTTAGAATTCTGAATTCTTGATTCAAGATGGACTTTTGCAGACCTCAACCAGGGATATTTACTGTTTTTTCTCCCGCCACCCCAGTCTTTTTTTTTTTTTCCTTTGTGAATTACATTTGGCTAATTTGAATTAAGATTATAGGGTAAAAACACACATCAAAAAACTTCCTTCTCCAAATCGACCATCTCTTAGCCATCTTTCACCAGGAAGAGTCTCATGCCAGAACATTGGGAATCAGACTAAATCAAGGATCCACAGCGAGTAGTTTTAGGTTTGTTTTTATTTCTGGACATTGCTTTGCCATTAGGAGTTGTTGAGTTTGGCAATGACTCAAAAACTAGGTATTTCTGGTCAGGTCTTTAAGGGATAGTAAGAACTGGGAACGGGGCTACTGATATTTCTGTCAAGTCTGGAGTAAACTAAACAGAGGAGAAGAGTATGGTAATTTTCTCGGCAGGCCTGACTAAGGTAACTCTAAGAAACAGGGGGCTCATTAGGACAACTTTATTTTATGCAGTGTTCTTTAAATGGGTCAGAAAATGAGAGTTTAAAGAGCTGGTTGATTACTGTGCTGTGTTATCTAGTTCAGGACAATCTGTACCTCGAGGGTATAGAGCAGACTTACTCTTTTGAAAAAGAGTTAGAAGGAAGCAAGGAATTGGAGACCCTTGGATTATTACCTTTAGTCCACAGGTCCCAGGGTGGCCTTTCATTATATTTACGGTAAAATTGGTAACAGTCACAGAGTTCATTACAAAAATGATTAATGGATCATTATAGTCATTCATTGAAAATGGTTTGGGGTGACATATCCAGCAATTGGTTGAATTTCCCAGGCCAGAGACTGAGAAATTTTAACCATAGACTTATCTTCCAATGTGAGTGTAAGCAATGACACAGATGGGAATCATGTTGCTCAGTTCCTAGAGGAACAATTGGAAAAATACAGCAAATAATGATATGTCTAATTTTATGTAAGCTTATAAAGTGAAATTCTATTTATCTTTTTCAGTACAATAAGGATTTATATGGTGTAGAATGATTATAAACTAGTTAAAAAACAAGACATAATCTGTGTGAGTCTGAAATGAATAGTAAGTTTGATTTCTAATTACGCATTTGCAAGTGAAGTGGTTAAAAGACTTGGGCAGCACACATGGGAAGGTAAACAGAGAGGAAATTAAGAAAATGCCCCAGCATATATAACATGTAGCTACTTAGGGCCAAGGATCAGCTATTATTATCTGTAGATTTTTAAAAAAAAAATAATTTTTCCTTTAAGACCTGGTTCTGACTCTTAGGATAACAAGACTTAGCAGAAGGGGAGTCTTCAAGGGTTGGCCTGGCTGGGTCAGGAATAAGCTTTATCCAAAAATAATGAACTCTTAACTCTCTCCAATTGAACAGAACAGTGTGTTACTAACAAAACCTGATATTCTCCCACCCATCAGGTATAAGTTGGTCTTTGAGATGGGGATCCCTCAAAGAGATGTTTTGAGGAACACCCAATTTCCTAGCCTCACTCTCTGGAAAGAGACATCAGGAGGACACATCATCCTGTTAGAGGTAAATTTATGGATGACATTTAAAGTTAGTCCCAACAATTAGGTATGTCTGGTAGTGTCTGACTCTTTGATTTTTAAGTCATTTACTTGTTTGCCCAGTGGCTGAGAATATAGGAAGAGTTTCCTGGACAACATTTTACAGATGCTTAATTTAAGTCTGTTTCTGAAAGGCCACTGTAATTTTAAGCATTGCAGCAGACAATACCTTATTCTACATCAGATTTGTTTCCTGACAAATTTTTTCAATCATGTGTTTCAAGGTGTGAGTCACCTGTTTAGTCTTTCCAGTAGACTGGGGTCTCCAAGAGACAGTTGATTTTCATTTAATCCCCAGCGGCTTGGATACCTCCTGGGTTACTTTGCCAACAAAGGCACCTTGTCACCACTCTGGATGATGACTGGCAATCTAAACTTGGGGATTATTATTTTTTTTTGTAAGGCTTTTATTACCTGCTTTTATTACAGCAGAAAAGGATTTTGTCCATCTATTAAATTTGTTTACTGTTACTGACAAATATTTAAAATGATTAATGGGTCATTATAGTCATTCATTGAAAATGGTTTGAGGTGACATATCCAGCAATTGGTTGAATTTCCCAAAGAGGCCAGAGACTGAGAAATTTTAACCATAGACTTATATTCCAATGTGAGTGTAAGCAATGACACAGACGGGAATCATGTTGCTAGGTTCCTAGAGGGACAATTAGAACGATACAGCAAATAATGATATGTTTAATTTTATCTAAGCTTATAAAATGAAATTCTCATTTATCTTTTTCAGTACACTAAGGATTCATATGGTGTAGAATGATTATAAACTAGTTAAAAAACAAGACGTAATCTGTGTGAGTATGAAATGAATAGTAAATTTGATTTCTAATTATACATTTGTATAGCCTTGATGTCTTGAGTGTCATCAAAAAAGGCAATTCCGATAGCCATTCCAGCATTTTGACTAATGAAAGTCACACTAATTTGAGGTTCTTGGAAGCCTCCAGATCTACCTCAGTATACTGCCAGTAGGCTTTAAAAATTCTCTTCAAAAACTCAGATGGGTTTTTGTTTGACCTCAGTTGTAATTTTTGAACTTTATTAAAGCTACACTGCTTTGGAACCCCTTTTCTGAGGATGCTAAAATACAATCTCTGTGATACTCTAGGTAGGCTTGACCTTCTTGATTTAGATCCCATCCCAGCTCAGTGTTTGGACAGCCTTGCAGCTGCTGCTCAGACCAGATTTCCAGGAATCTTGACATGTGGCTGGTCAGCGCCCTCCCTCGCCCTTCCTGGGACTAAGCGCTGCTTTTCAGAGGTAAGCAGCATATGGAGCAAGTTTTGTGCATTCTCCCATTTAGGATTATGAGTAGCAAAACTAGAGGACAAATTTCCTATATTTCTTGAGTCACCCCAATAGGTAGGCATGTTATTTTCCAAGTTATATATGTCAGAGGTTGAGCATGGGTTGTGCTGACCCTGGGAGGTGATTCCCCAAATAGGTATTTTTTCTTAATGGGAATTACCCTGACTGAATGAGTATCCTGTTGAGTGTGTGAAGTAGAGAACATTCCTCTTTCTAGCCTGTCTATATCACTAATATTCCCTGCTCCAGCAGAGGTGATGGGGCTCCCATTTCTGCCTGAGTTGGAGGGGGTATTGCCCAGACTCCCGTACCCTGAACCCCTAAGGTGGGGTGGTGCAAGCATTGGGCACATTCATTTTTTGAAAACAGTAAGTCATCTTCTACTTCTCGAGAATTGGGTAAAACCTTCTTTACTCCTTTTATCTTAGAGGCATCTCTTTGAAAAATTATTGTAAGCAAATTATATTTTCTTTGAATTGGCTCACCATGGCATAGAAGCATAAAGGCTTGGACACACAAAATTTCATCCCATTTAAGTCCCTGCTTGTGAAACAATTCCAATTGGAAAGTTGTAACATAATTTAAAGATCCATGTGCTGGCCACCCTTCCTGGGATGCTGGGGAATATTATGGTCAAGCAGTATTTCTTTTTCATAGGTTTAATGCTGAAAATGGTATAATTCTGCAGAACGCCCCAATGAGTTACAAGAAGAAACTGAATTAGTATTTCCAGTACTGGCTGAGACAAAATTATACCACACAGGCAACAAAGACAAATGCCATTTACTCTACTCAACATCCAAGTTTTAACCTGGCAAAACAGACAACATGGTTCCCTCAAGGCAGGCCCACTGAGTTTTTGCTAGTGATTCTTTCAGGGATCCCCACAAGATGTAACAAGACAAAGACAGACATGAGGCCTCTCAGATTAGAATTTTAAAATCACAGGCAAAGTTTCAAGCAAATTGAATGCAGTTACAGTCCCTTTAGATCTTCAGGGGTGTCCTCTATGAAACCAAGTGTATAGCCAAAGCAAAACCTAGAGGCCAAAAGCAGAATACCTTGGTGTCATTACTCATGAATCCTCTACTTATGAGCTTATTGTCTTTTTCTGACACTGAAAAATAAAGGCACTGCAACCCAGGGGTGCCCTAGGGGCAGCTGAACACACTGTATTGTCCCAGACTACAAAGGGTTCAGGCAGCAGCTGGAAGAGGCCCAACTGTGGCTGTGACCAGGGCTGGTGTGCTGTGGGCAAGACACTCACTCGGGACTTTCATCCCATCTGTGGGTGCCAATAAATTGTTACTAACCAAACAGCAAAGCCAAACACTGAAGTGAAGAGTTGCGACAGGAGGAAGAAGCTTTACTGCAGGGCATGAAGCAAGGAGTGTGGGCAGTTAATGCTTAAGTCCTGGGCTTCCCCGATGGCTTTCAAGCCAGGGTTTTTAAAGGCAAGGGTACATTTCAAGCAGACAAACTTACAAATTAATACATGGAGGCTATACACTGGCCTGCCCCAAAGCAGGATATCCTGAAAGAGGGGAGGCATAGGTGGATACAGAAATTCTGTAGTGCCATTATATGAATTTAGACAATAATAATTTTAAAGGAAAGGCAAGAAAGACTTCTAGAGAGACTCATAAGTGGATGTATGGATGCTTTGAATTTTCTGTTTTTATATGATGAAAGGAGATAGCATATGGAAGAGTGATGTATTAGAAAACATCAAGGGTTTTATTTACCAGTAAAATAACTCCAAACAATAAAAACCCAGAAGTTTTCTTTAGAAAAATATTTCTGCTAAAGTTTTAATGATAAGTGGAAGAATGTTTCCAAATTTCAGACTTCTAAAGGTCAATTTCAAAAATAAAGAATAGGTGTGGTTACATCTGATAAGAGGATGGGGGAAAATTTGCAGAAGATACAAGATACTCAGACAGTAGAATGAACATATAAGGGAAAAAATCAATATCACACAAATTGCATAATAAAAAGAGGGCAAACTAAGTGTTGGGAATTAAAGCTCTGTAGGGGCACTCCAAAGCCAGCCATTGGAGAACTCGCCAATTCTTTCTGCAAATATTTAATAAGAATTTCTTATGCCCAAGGCATCATTCTAAAAGCCAGATATATTGCACTGGGCAAAAAAAGACAAAAATCTCTGCCCACATTGAACTTACATTCTAGTGGAGGAGAGAGACAGAAGTGCTATGAAGGAACATCAAGCAGAAGTGTTTAGAGTGGTTGTGCTGCAATTTAAAACAGGGAAGTGATCAGAGAAGACCTGGTGGAGAAGACGATAGTGGGCGAGGGCGTGGAAGTGAGGGAATGCACACATGGACCCTTGGCAGAAGAGCATTCCAAGGAGGGAACAAAGTACAACTGCCTTACATGGGAGTGTTCCTGAAGTCCTGGGGAAGGGTCAGAATGCTTACTTGGCTGGAGCTGAGTAAGAAGAGTGAAAAGGAGGTTATAGAGGTTGCAGGTGGCATAAGAGACAAAGTAGCCTTTGTTTTAGGAGGCAGGACTCACTCAGAATGACGGGGAAGCCGTAGGAAGGCTTTGAGCTGAGGGGGTGACATCTCATGATTTGCTTTTAAAGAGAGTCACTCAGGTTGCTTTGTTGCAAATAGATGTTGGTGAAGGGCAAGAACAAAAGCTATAAAGGTATTTGGGAAAGTATTACTGTCGTCTGGGTGAGGGATTATGGTGGCCTCCAACAAAGTAGAAGACAAAGGTATTAAGAAGTGATTGGACTCTGAGATATTTTGAAAGCAGAGTTAACTGGCTTTGGTGAGAGCTAGATTTAGCATGTAAGACAGCTGTCGAGGAGGATCCCAATGAATAAGTCACATGTTTTCTGTTTAATTCAATTGAATTTTGCCAGCATTTGTTTTCTACTATGTGTTATTTACCATATATGTGGCATTATGCTAGCAAGATGCAGTTCTTTCTACCAGAGGCTTATGTTCTGCAAAGGGAAAAAGATACATAAATCAATAGATTTGCATTCACCATATTTACTCCAATAATCAAATCTAATAATCCAAGTATGTTCAAATCCTGAAAGGAGGCATGAGTTACCACCAACATAAAGACAGAGTAAGATGGTGATGGAAACGCTTCTAGAGGAGATGATGACTAAGTTGAATATTGACAGACACATGAGGGTTTTCTGAACATTAGGAGGTGATGGAGGAGTAGTATGCTAGGGAGACAGTATTGCAAGTGCAAAGGCACAGAAAAATGAAACAACCTGGTATGTCTAGGGAACTGAAGCAGATTGGATTGGTTGGAATGTGAAGTACAAGGTGAAGAGCAGCGGGGAGCTTAGTGTGGATCATATGATAAAGTGTCATACATGCCCTGCCTCTGGATAAGGCTTTGCTCTGAAGGAGAGACAATTGAAGATTTTAAATAAGGAAAAGATATAATCAGACTTAAGTTTTCTAAAATGTCACTCCTTTGGCCATGCAGAGGTTGAGTGGAGAAAGTAAAAGATGAGAGGCTAGAAATCCAACTGGAAGTTATTTCAACCATTGCAACAAGAGCTGAGAACTTGAATTAAGGTGATGGCAGAGAGAGTATGGCAGAGAGAGTGAAGAAGAAAGAATGAATTTAAAAAATAGAAATAACAAGGCCCAGTGACCAAGTGGTTATGGTGAGTGAGGGAAAAGGTAGAATCTAGGAGTCTGGGAGGATGTGGCCCCATCAATTAAGACTAAGGAAGTGGATAGTGATGAGACCAATTTTGATTTGTTAAAGTGGCCCTGGGGCCTCGGAGATAAAGATGGAAATCTCCCAGGAGAAGTTGGATAATTGGTTCTGGAAATTAGCAGAGAGGTTTAGCCTTTAGCTATAGATTTAGGGTTGACAATATAGAAGGGGCATTTAAAACAAGAGGAACACATTTGACTGTTGAAGAGGAAAGAATAAAGTGGAAAGTTGGTCAGGACCAGAATCCTCAGGTACATCAACTTCTACAGGAAAGTGAACCAGCAAGTGCCACTGAGAAACGTGAGTCGGAGGTAAGACAGCAGCTAGACAAAAAGAAGCCTCCCAGTCACAGAAGAAAAAAGGTAGGGGGTGGAGAAGGATGACAAAAGCATGGTAAGATCAAGTAAGATGAGATCTTGTACACATTTGTGAATTGGTAATTAGGAGCCCAATATTGACTTGAGACATGGCAATTTTTCTTTTTTTTAATTGATACAGAGTGTCACTTTGTTGCCCTTGGTACAGTGCCGTGGAGTCACACAGCTCACAGCAACCTCCAACTCTTGGGCTTAAGCGAGTCTCTTGCCTCAGCCTCCCAAGTAGCTGGACTACAGGTGCCCGCCACAATACCCAGCTATCTTTTTGGTTTTGTTTTTAGCAGGCCGGGGTGGGTTCTGACCCACCAGTCCTGGTACATGTGGCCAGTGCCCTACCCACTGAGCTATGAGAGCTGCCAAGCACGGCAATTTTAATGATACAGTGATAGAGTAAGGGCTGGGTAGAAATCAGACTATATGGGCTTGATTAATAGATGGGGGGAGAGAGACTTTAGACATATGTATAGAATATTATTTCAAAAAGCTTGACTGCAATGCCAAATCCCTCTTCTCCCCATAAGGTGAGGCCATGCCCAGACTGACTAGGGACTGGAGTAGGTAGAGGAGGTCTCTAGCCAAAGTTGTGACACATGTTGAAAGCAGGTAAGGATTTATAGCTGAAAGTGAAGTGGGAAATTGACTTGGGTAAGCAGGAGATTTTGAATGAGTTTTTAAAGATAAGCACCCAGAGCCACTGTCTGAAGCTGAATTAGGGCAGCAAGAGTAAGACTGCCTGATAGAGAGTTTGTAGGCAGGTACTGAAGAAGAATGAACAGGGGAGGAGATGGTGTGTGCTGCTCAGCCTGCAGTTCAAGGGACTGATCTGGGGCCAAGGTTCCATGAGGAAAGGAGGGAAACTAATAACCTAAGAGAATGGGGAGAGGTGAAGGCCTGCCTTCAGGATCGGAGGACAGATGCCACAGAACAGAAGTAGGGCAGTTTGAAAGCTAGAAGACTAGTAGGTGATGGTTTTATATATGTAAAAATTTCATAGAGAGAATGGTCCCAGTGAGAAGCATGAGGCATGGCTATGAGATGGAGCAAAAAGATTCAGCTCTTGGACCAAGGAGGTCAAGGCCTGGAAACTTGTAATGTTGGTGGAATCTTTCCCGTGGGCACTGTAGTCATCCAGCATGGTGGCAGAAGTTGGATTTCAGGGAAAGAACATATTTTAGTCCTCAATGAACATGAAAGGGTGGCTCAGAGATATGATTAGTAATAATAAGAAGAGGACAGAAAAGCTAGATAGGATAAACTTGAGCTCAGGGGAGTTTGCATGAGAGTGTGCGTGTCATCGTGGCAGTGAGCAAGGCAGGATGGCTGTAACCCCACGTGACCCTGACAGACACCGGGCAGGCCGCAGAGGAAGTGATTTTCTTGAGGTAGAGACAGAAAGCGGACAGCTTCATTTCAATGAAAGTAGGTAAGGAGAAAGAACATCTTTACCATCTACATGTAAAAAACTGTATTCTCCCAGAAACCGGGGATCATCTTATATTTTCGGCTAGGACTATTGAACAAAGGGTTTCCAGGGAATCACAAAAGACAATTGTACTGACTGGATAGTATTTAATAAATCAGGTCTTAAATAAGAAGCCATAAACATGAACATTTAAAACCAAATATATAATAAATAATTATTAAGTTATAAAGTACATAGTTCATATTAGGACTAAATTCTCAGATGATAATGTAAATACAACAGAGCAATAACATAGAATAATAATGCTACACTTTTATACAAGTGTCCAGAGAAGACACTTTCAGCTAAGATAATAAAATTCATGATTAATTTTCCCCGAACTCCCATGACCTACACCAATGTCTTCCTTCCTTTCCCCCCTGCTTCCTTCCTTCTTTCCTCCTTTTTTCTTGGAACATTTCTCTTGTTGCTGCAGGGAGTGTTGCTACAAAAGCTATTGAAATAAATGTTGAGCAATCAAACATCAGACTCAGTAGAAAGTCTTACTCAGAAGTACGATCAGAGATTCCTGTTAGAGTACCCAGAACTTCAGAGACTCTTGAACGTATAAAGCTCTAAAAAAGGCAGAATCAACCTTAGAGATAAAGTCTAGCACCCTCATTCTACAAGTAAGGAAATGGAAACACAGAAAGTTTAAGCAACCACGGTTTCAGAGCCACCAGTGTTTCAGGTCTCCTGTATTATCATTCATAGGTGAACAGAGATGTGTATGGGCTATCCTTGTATCTCTTTTAAAACTGGCTGAGTCTTGAAAACAGCACGTGAAGATGGAGCTGTTCAAGTCTCACTTCTTCACCTTGTTTCTTCTAATGTGTTGCTTTTCCTAGGGCACTGTAGGCTCTTGACTTGAGTTTTAAACTCTGCTTAGTGAAGGCTCTTAATTAATAGCCCATTGAATTATTTTTACTTTTAGAGACACTGGTTGAAGAATTGGGACAGAGATTTTTAACAATAAACATACCAAAATAAATACATTATTTTAAATATGAAATCACAACAAGAAAGAAACCAACAGCCATAAATCCAGAAACAAGAAATACAAACTTTCCATAGTTTCCAAGTTGTCTTTGTGCCTGCTTTTAACTTTTATCCCAAAAAGCTGAGCTGGCACCATTTGACACTTAGGCAGACTTTAGATGTACATTATCATCATTAGGTATGTAATTGCTTTGCAATAACAGAATATCTTGTTAATGACAAAACATTTCATTGAGATTAAATAATTGATTCTTAATATACCTTTTAGAACTAAAGTTAAGTCTGTATTTGTTTTTAAAACACTTTTAAGCAGATAATGTTTCTCCTCAAAGCATAAAGCATCTTCTATCCCACATTCTCTTAAACACTCATAGCCATTTTAACAATAAGAGATTCTCAAATAGCTTATACCATTCTAGTGAAAATTTTATTTTTCTAGAGTTTTCAACTTGATATTTAAACAAACTCTGCTGGAGTTGACATGAAATGACAGATTGAGTACTTGTTTTTACTACCAAAGGGTGAAAGATTGGAATGCTTATGCACAAGTCTATTTTTAAATGGGACATGTCTCCTAAATTTTTGAAATTATATAGGTGATTGAATTTGACTAATCCAAACCATGCAAACACAAAGTGTCTAAAATGCTAAACATGTTTCAAAGTTTTATCATGCCAGAGATTCATTTTAAAAAGAAAGAAGAATAAAGAAGACAGACATTTGGAGCTCTTAGCTCACTCACAATACAATCACTGTACTAGTTTGAGAAGAGAGCTAGAAGACCTCTTAAATTCTGTTTGGCTCCAGACGCATGTCCTTCTATAGCTTCTAACTGCTATTTCTACAAGCTTAAAATTTTAGCTTATAAGGGCACCAGAAAGGAAGGTAATAGTAAACCCATTTCTTAATACTCTGTTACTACTTTAAAAAATAAAACAGACTAAGAGTCTATTTCATAAATACATTCACATCTAGAGTATTTAAATATTTTGATAAACCCCAATAAAGAAGTAAGTCTTTTTGGTAATAAAAGCCATCTGGTATTCCTCTGATGCATAAATAAATTACATATTTATACTGTTAGACATTCTGAGATAAAAAATAAAGTCTTCAGATATAAGTTTTTAAACACTCAGTTTTCATTTTCTTAAAAGGATAAAGACTTCCACTTTTCATTTTGATCCTATGCTTCTATATTTTCGGCTTGAGTAAAAGTAGACACTATTTAAGTTATGATCGTAATAGACCTCATTCTTGTGGTTATCAAGATCAAGGTGAATACAAGATCAATAATCTTCCAAACTGTATTTTTGGTTAAAAATTTTAACCTTCTTGTCCAACTAAGAAATGTCAAAGTTGGGTAACAAGATAAAGTAAAAACTTCAGAAGTCATAGAAATCAATAACGTAGGAAATCAGACTCTAATTGGGTAGAAAGCTTTTCCAAGTTGATCAAACAATGGAGCATGTGAATTCAACTAAAGGATTGCCTAGTAGTTTGGAGGAAATAGTCCTGACTTTGCACACTTATGCAGGTTTTTTCCCCTCACTATTATATTGTGCTCTTCTACTTGGAATACCAAGAAGTGAGTTTCCCTGCTGCATTAGAGTATGTAATATAGTGTCCAGCTTTGAGTTAGGTCCTCAGGAATCTTCATAGCCCTTGTGCTCTAGGAGAGATGCTGGTGAATCATCTGTGGAAAGAGTATGCCATGAGTATGTAAGAAGCAGTCCAAGTAAGAAGTAGAAAATCAAATGTAAGTCAAGGTACATACCTGTTGGAGAAGTGACTTCAGTCTTTCTAGGAATTCCTTGGGTGGTTTTTTCTCATAAGAATCACATGAAGGGCATGTCTAGAAATCAATGAAAGAGTAGCATTCTTCTTTAAAACTTATTTCCTAATTAATAAAATGATGACTAAGAACTTATTTTTCCAATGAAAGACATGTCATGTTCACTGAAAAATATTTGGGAAGTACATAAAATTGTTCAGGAAGTAATAATGGAGAAAAATCACTTGTAATCCCATCTCCAGGGATAACCATGGAAATGTTTTGCTGGATATTTTTCCAGTGTGTGTCTGTGTGGTTTTTTTATTTTGTATTTATTCTTTACACTAGTTGGTGGTAATTGGGTTTTTTTTTACACTTAACATATCGCAAGGTATTAAATATTCCTCAGAAAATATATAGTGGCTGCTTTGTATTCCGATATAGAATGAAACTATTACTATCTTGGGACTCACAGGTTGCTTCTAACTTTTAATTTATATACAATACTTTAAAGAATATCTCTGTAAATAATATTTTATATATACCTAAATTAAAAGAATAAAAAAAATTAAGGCTTTTATTGTTCATTGTAAAAAAAAGTTTTACCTCTTTTCACTTAGAACAGTGATTCTCAACCTGTGGGTCGCAACCCACAGGAACTGTATTAAAAGGTCGCAGCATTAGGAAGGTTGAGAACCACTGACTTAGAGCATTCTTACCACGATTAAACGTTGAAAATTTTCTTTGGGAAAAAATAGAATTTCCTTGTTTCAACTTGCTTCTATTTGATTACTAAGGAGATTAAACAAATTCTCATATATGTATTTCCCACTTGCTTTTTTTTATATTCCTTGGTTTGTGTTTTTTGTCCTATGTTTCTTGTCCTTATTACTGTTAAGATACTAAACACCAAACACTCAGGGGCTAGCATCTCAATGCCAGTTTGATACTGTAGTAAGAGCCTTTCGGTAGCGAGTAGTAGATATAAGTTCTAATCTTCATTCTGACACTTAACTATTTGTGGAACTTGGGGTAAGTTTCTTAACCTGTCTGGCAGGTCTCACTTTCCTTATTATAAAATGAAGGTGCCTAACTTGATAGTTCTAAATTCAGTGCCTAAGTCACCATTCTGCAAGGCTTTGATATTAGGTTTCAGAAACATGCTCAGCTCCTTTCCTCCTGAGGAAAGTTGTAGATATTTTTCACATGGTGACCTGGCCAAGCAATGGAAGGGAATAAGAATCATTTTGATGACATAATTAAGATTTCATTTGAATCATGTGTAGAATTTCGTGGAGGAGGGAGAACTGATTTTAAAAAATGAGTCATTTATTTTACATGTTTTTCTACCAGTTTTGATTATGCTCGAATTAATAGGTTCTTGAGTATTAACTTGCTCCAAGTTGGCGTAAAAAGACATATACGAGAGGGTCTCAGGGCCCCCCAAAAGAATAGACTATTAAAAACTTCCCAGCCAAGTAATGAGATCACTTATTTTAATTCAGTATCAACTCTGCTATTGGCAGGACAGTTATCTTCTCTAGGAGAAGAAGCTAAAGGTGGAGATTTATCCTAGCCTCTTATAAGGCAGTCTCTTTTCTTATCAGAAAACTACAATCTAGCTCCTGGTAGTGAGAATACAAATTATATGTGACCATAAAATGAGAGGAAAATATCTCCTAATTCCTAAATCACAATTGGATTCTCTGGCTAATGACTTCCCCACCTTAGGAAGGTCTTCCAGCTATCAGGGGCTATCAGCAAATTCTAATTGAATTTCTAGGCACTTTCAGGTCCCTGGACTTGAAAGAATGACCTTTCTTCTCAAAATGTACCATGTATGATCCCTATATCTATAAAAAAGGCAGCAGAGGCTCTGGCCACAAGTATGTGTGTGTTTATAAAAGGTGTCCATAAAGTTTGTGTGCAATTTACTATGTTAAACTATTTTAAATTGCACATGAAATTTATGTCCACTCTGTATAATATAATTGGCATAGGTAATATGTACAAATGAGAGAGAAAAGGGCTGACAGTCTTACTAGTTGGTGTTTCTGTTGTCTCCCTGTGTTTGTGAGAGGTAGTTTCCTCTTCAGCTGTTTGATTAATAAGTTGATCGTCTTTTCATTGTCTCCTGCATTTGCTGGTTTCAGTCGGGTCTTCTGAAAACATGAAAATGCTGACTGCTCACAGTGTCTCTAAAGGAGAAATAATTTGTTTATATGTTAATGAAAGTTTTTCAGAAAGAAAAAAATAGTGTTCCCAAGCCTATTTCTACCTCTCCCACAGTTTCTTGGATATATTCATTTCAGCGGACCAGTGACGTATGACTTCACCTCCTAATTAATCTTTGGGATGAAGAGATGGTGGTGCCTGTATGTAAATTTCCTTGCCTTAGGGAAGAAGGGACATTTCCCAGTCTAACAGACAAGAGCCTCACTTCTTCACAAGTCTTTATTCCTGTACTGTGGGCCATTTCGAGATCTGGGCAGTGGGCAGAAACTTTTATGTTTCAAAAGTGAGAGTTAGTTTGGTTGAGAAACATTTGCTGAATTTTGAAGCTCTAAAAGTTATGCTGTGACTGGCAGCAGCTTTGGGTAAATTGACTGTAGTATGATTAAGAATATTTTTCATTTGTTTGCTGCTTCTCTATATAATGTACACAGAAGTATCTGTCAGTGATATGTCTTAGCCATACTTCATTCCACACAGCACCAGGCATAGTATTTTGTTGCTAGTGAATGAGATATATATTATTATATATAATGTATTGTATGTATAATATATTATATTTATATTATATAACATTATTTATATATTATATATATTTATACACATATACATATATATTTACATGTATATACACATGTGTACATATATACATGTATGTACATATTTGTGGAGTCAAAAGACGAGGTAAATGGATTAAAGCTCTTCCTTTAGGGAAAGGAAGTGGGTACCTACCTCTGATGACATATTCCATGTTTGAGATTCAATACACTTGCCATAGACCACACACAGGACTTTTCTAAAATCCTATTCACACTCTCAGGTCAGTTAGGGTAAGATTCTGCCTGAACCAAGCAGTCAAGGAACAGAGTTTGAACTCACTTAACCAAGGGGAGGGAAGACCATTTCTTAGAAGGTGAGAGTATTATCTCAGAGAATGGAGAAGTGAACAGAACATGCATCAAAAACCTGTCTCTTGGTTTAGCAAAGTAACTGGTGACTAGTGAATACGATCTTAGCAACCAAGCTAAGAAGGACAAAATTTATACTGACTTGTTGAAAACATTTTAATCCTGATCTAAGACTTTATATCCAAGTTACTTGTATCCTTATTTTCATCTTTCAGCAAATGTGTATATATGATGCTATTTCCCCTGGAGTTGCTATATCTTCACTTCACTGATGGCTATGGAGGCCCATACCTTATGATCAGAGACCTCAATCCTTCCCATCCCTACAAGAACAGCCCTATATATAACAGTATTACATGAATCTTCTCATAGACAGTCAGCTGAAAATAGCAGCTGGCTTGCTTTGCATTTTCCAACCCATGTGCTTACCCAATACGAGTGTTGATTAATAACTTGCATCTTTAAGACACAAACCCATCAGGTTTGCTTTGCATATATAGCCACAAGCCGAGAACCAGCTTATCTGGTTTCCTTCTATCAGGGCAGCTTGCCTCTCAGAGGGCAAGGTGGTGTCCTTTCCATATGTTTGCCAAAATGCTTATTTAATAGAAACTATTTATAAATGTTAATTATAGCACTTTTTTTTCCTTGAAAACCACATGTTCATGTTTGTTGAAGTTTTTTCTTTTCTCTTCTTTTTGACCACAACCGGCTTAACTTACTGGAAAAAAATAATATTCATATTTAAAGAGGTAAATTTTCCAGCTGAAACTGAAAACACTAACTGCTTCATCCGTGATGATCTGAGAAACCAGCATTTCTCACAGAGGCCCATTTTGCTGAGTTAACATTTACATGTGTATGTTAAAAGAAAATTAGGTTCCAAAGAAGTAGAGGGGCCCTACCAAATGAACTCCCTTAAGACAATACTGCCAGGACAGTCAAGACCAGTGATCAAAGGTTTTCAACCTAAAAACACCTTTCTGAAAGTTTTTCATTGTCATCTGAACACTGACACCCATATCAATGCAGATGTGCTAGTCTCCTTCCTCGTTCACCTGTGTTAATAGACAATGGTGTTTTGTTTTGTTTTGTTTTGTTTTGTTTTGTTTTGATCTGCAAGCAGCAGAGCTATCTCTGGCAATGTGTGTTCCAGAACAAATAACTGCTAGATATGGCTTTAAATGCATATCAAAGGCAGCTTCAAAGAGGAAAAGGAGTGAAGAACTGTTCCTCCCAGCTGCCTTAAGGCTGTGTTAAGAAAGGGAGTGGAGATATTAACCTTGATTTTGTCAGTTTCAGGTACCCTGCCACTCAGGAGTTTGCAGGATGGCCCAAGTCCGTGTGTAGCACTCAGACTGTAACCATTATTCTCCTTTGCTGTACTTTGTCAACAGCAGACTTTGTTTCCTTTATCCTTTAAAACATGGGAACATGAAGAGTTTTCTGCCCCTATGTTAGTTTTGCAGACTAGGGGTAACAGTGATGAAGTCAAAAGCAAGAGTAACAAACTATGGCTCCCCAACCAGTGAACAAGTCAAAAGCAAGAGTAATAACGCTTGACTCTCTAACCTGTCTGCTTTTGCAAGGAGGCACACTTGACTTTGTTGTTTGCAATTGAATATTTGACAATACTTGTCTCCTTAAAGCCTGTTTTTAACCTACTTTTTTTCTTTACTTGTTCTTTCTTTCTTTTATTTATATTCTATTCTTTTCTTCCTTCCTTCCTTTCTTTCCTTTCTTTCTCTCTTTCTCTCCTTCTTTCTTCCTTCATTTCTTCTTCTTTCTCTCTTTCTCTCCTTCCTTCTTTTTCCTGGCCCTTCACATTAGGAACTCCTGCTAACTGGGCAAGATTACCTTAGACTTACCACGAACTGGATTTACATTAAGGTTTCTCAACAGGGGCATCACTGACCGGATAGTTTTGGGGGCTGAGTAGTTCTTTGTTGTCAGGGATGTCTTATGCATTCTAGAACGTTTAGTAGAGTCCCTGGCCTCTGCCTTCTCATCTCCACCCCACTTGTAACCATCAAAAATTTCTCCAGACAAACACAAATATTTTCTGAGGGGCAAAAGTCATCAGTTGAGAACCACTGGTTATAAGAGTAAACAGAATGAAATAGAGAGAGAGAAAGATGCCTAGGAGGCCATTTAGAGATCTTAGCTAATCATCATATAAATGCAACATTTAAACAATTTCCTTTTTCTTAAACTTTGTGCATTTTAAAAACTCTTTGATGCTAGCCCTGAAAAAGTTGATATAATGCTAAAGTGGCCTTGAACTATTTTCTTTTTTCCTGAGCTCTCAGATACACAGTTACACACTTATATCCAGCCAGCATTGCTTCATCAGATTATCAGATAGATTTGGTATCACTGAGAAAAAAATCTTCTCATTATGATGTAAGACAAAGCATATCTTTCATTAACACTACAAAGGGAGTACCCATTGGATCAACTCAAGTTAGAAAATGGAATATCTTTCTTTTTCTTATTTTGCAACTTAGAGTCTATAGCTAGGAAATTCTGGAAAGGTCTCTAACTACAGTAGTTAACAAGGTGTATGAGATGCTGAAAATATCTGTTTTGATAACATTTGATTTAGAAATATTCTCATTTATTGGAAAATTCTTTCCAATAAGCTGAATATGCTACTTTCATTTTAGATACAACTTATTAGAGAAGGTCCTAGTAAATGAGAGTGGTTAGGTTCAGAGATGGAGAGTGAATTTTAGAAAAAGCAATAGTTGTGACTCATTCACTTTCTAAACTTTTACACAGTCATTTACGATAATTGTTTTCTTTGCAATGTATTTTCATAAGTCTCCCCCTCCTTGTAGTGTACTAATTACTGGTAACACTTTTATAGTTATTCTAATTTATGCAATTAAAAGTCTTTGACAATGAAAACATTTCTCCATTTCCCCAAATGCAAACCAGAAGACCAGACTGAAGAATTTACTGGAGAAGAAGAAGCACCCTTAAATTATACCCCCAGGTCTCTTCTTCCCAGGACTCTAATGGATTTAAACGACTTAAGAAACAAGATGAGTTGTTGAAAATGGTTCCTTCAAAAGATCTCACCCGAAAGCCAAGGACAGGACTCACTGAGGCCAAGGTATATGTGAACTATATTCTAAGAAAGGGCTTTGATGTCCACATCACTATCTCTCTATACTGTCTCTGTAATCTAATTCTTACCTTTCTTTCTTTTTTTAAAGTTTGTTATTAGAGGTGAATTCTGCTCCTTCTGGTATGTATCTATATTTCTTAAATAGAATTACAAAGAGATCCCAAGAGCTCTTAAAATGTAACTTAGCTGGTTATTGTTCAGAAACTGATCATAGTATAAGACTCTTTTCTAGTTTTGGTATTCTGTCTCAATAATACTATTTACGGGTACTCTTAGAGATGTTTAAAGATAATAATATTTTAGAAGAAATGTAATATATCTTCTTTTGGTTGGTTTGTTGGTAAATCAATAAATATTTGACCAAAATAGAAATAAATATTTTACCAAGTATTAAACCCTCAAATTCATTGAAATTCAGCATATTCCTCAAATAAACATCTTAATGCCTTTCTTATTTGGTTTAATAACATATCAAATGTATTTTCAGAAATAAACTCAACTGATCTTACCTTTATATCTTGTGGAGCTGGCAGAGATTCAGGGTCCTAGAGTAAAAGAAAATTTATTCTGAGTTATTTTTATAAGTCAAAGCCTCCTTTAATAATAATTGAAAAATATTATTTAAATTTTGTTGTGACAAGTATGGTCTTACCAAGAAATTCACATAATTTTTCAGCTGGTCAACAATATCTATAAGTTGACGCAGTCTAATCATGAAGCGATCTTGATGTTGGGAGCTGGATTTATGGACCAATGTCCCCAAGAAGATGACCATTAGACAGATGACTATCCTCTGCATGTTGCCAGGACTGGATCTCATAAGGACCAACAGTAGAGCAAGACCTTGGTCTCGCTTCCACCTCAGCTTGACTGAGAACAAGTTGTGAGTAAAGCTACCTATTTATTCATCCTTCAGGGAGAGGTAAAGCCCTCCCATTGCAGCCTGGAAATCTTTGTAAAATGGATGAATGTGAGTAACTCTTTTTTCTTTTCCACTGGCTAGCTATACGTGTGCATGTGCTAATGTGTGGGGGCAGGGATTGATGGAGTCAAAGAAATATGCCCCATCTGCATCTTTGACAGGAAAAGAGAGAAATGGGTGAATTCCAATTTTCAGCATGAATCAAGAAGCAGTATAATAAACAGTAGGTACTACAAGACTTCAAAGAAGTAAACAAAAACACTTTGATCTCTTTTTCTCGGACTCTTGTGGCATCTTACCTGTTCTTTCTGACAGTCATAAGGGCACTTTGAGAATGAGTAAAGTAGCAACATGTGCTTTCATGCAGGACTTTTTCTTATGGTAATAATTATGTCTTTTGACTGAAATCATCCAGTATTCCATCATAAAGGTGGGAGGAGAGGCTGCCTTTTAGGAAATTTAAATAAACGGGGTATTTTCCAAATCATCAAGAATATTTTAGGTTCCTATCAAGTTTCAAGGGTTGAAAATAGAATTTGCTTCACCTCCTCACCAAAGCATCTTCAACTAACTCTAATGTTGACTTTTTACATTTATTTAACAATATTGTTTACAAATATCATAAACAATTCTAAAGAACTCTATAGAAAATTCATTTATCTCAATAAAGATCTCTCTTTAACATCATTAAAAAAAATTTCTAATGTCACTTTCT
Organism: Perodicticus potto; assembly: GCA_963574655.1. Classification (NCBI taxonomy): domain Eukaryota; kingdom Metazoa; phylum Chordata; class Mammalia; order Primates; family Lorisidae; genus Perodicticus; species Perodicticus potto. Next base: position 10,280 of record CAUYRH010167969.1, on the reverse strand, counting down.
TCTATACTATGCATCAATTAAATGAATGAAAATTGCTAATATCCATTCTTTTTCAAACAAAAAAATATTTCCAAACAGCAAAATCATAAATGATTCTTTTTCTCTTAGGGTGGTGTTACTTATTTCTGTTAGATACTATTTCCTCTAGGTATGAACAACACATTTCTAAATGCATCTATGACTAAGTAGACCTTAATACAAGACTCAAAATTCAGAAATGATTTTATCATTGTCCTCTCTTCTGCTTCTTTTGTCAGAATGACTCCTTATCCATTTGGAAAGGTTGACTATAATATTCTAGCCAGAAAAAATCTTATTCCCCGGCAGTTAGGGCTTACAGATAAAACTCTTCACTATAGATTTTATTCATTCATTTATTTATTTATTACATTGCATACTTTACTAGAATAACCATACTTTATTCTAAAACATTATGTAGCCAATATAAATTGGATTTGGGGCTTGATTTGCTCTGAAGTTTGACTATAATCTTTTAATCATAGGATATCTATTCAAGAGTATATAGGCTTGGCCTTAACAGCAGATAAGAATTCTTATAATATGATTGATAATTCCTTCCTATAACCATTAAATTCTATAGGGGAGGGTTCTGTGTAAACTTTTGAATTCATATGGACTAAAGGCTGCCACTTGGCGCTTCCACATTACCTGAATAGTCTTTGTACTTGCTTTCCATGTCTACCTAAATGGATGTGTATCTCTGTGTAGATGCTAACCACAATAGCTAAGAAATCAATTTCTGAAGCAAAGTGCTTAGGTCATAGCACATATGACCCCGAGTATGTTATTAGAAAAGGAAGGTAAGTATTGAATGTAATCCTAGAGTAGTGATGAGCCTTAAATGGGACATTCCAAGTAACAAGGCAAAGGGTTACACGTGGTAAAATCCCAGGAGGTTTGTGTGCTGATCATGGATGAAGGTGAAGAGAACTAAAGTCTAGGGAAGTTAAACTGATTCATAGAAAGAAGAGAATGGCCAAGTTGGTGTTCAGCCAACATACATGGGTGTGACTGTGCCGGTGATAAAGAAAAAAAAGTTGAAAGGCTTTTGCACTGTTAAAAGAAAACTGCTGCTCCTGGCGCTGGGAGAGCCTCAATTCCCCCGTACCTCCCTAAGACCTACCAGCCCTTTCTATAATTCATCAACTAGCACATCAGGGGTCTCCAAAGTCCTGCACCAGCCTTAGGACCTAAGACTTTTCTGAAAATCAAAATTCCTGCCTTAAGGGGTTTATCTGTTCTTAAGCATTTTTTTTTTTTTTTTGAGATAGAATCTCAAGCTGTCACCCTGAAGAGAGTGCCATGGCATCTTAGCTCACAGAAACTTTCAACTCTTGGGCTCAAGCGCTCCTCTTGCCTCAGATTTTCTATTTTTAGTAGAGACAGGGTCTCATTTTTATTTAGGCTGGTCTTGAACTCATGAGCTCAGTCAATCCACCCACCTTGGCCTTCCAGAGGGCTAGGATTACAGGCACAAGCCACCATGCCAGGCATGTTCTTAAATATTTTGAATATCATCCCTCGTGTGGTAGGCTGATGAATGGTCCCCACAAAGATGTCCATATCCTAATCCCTGGAACCTGTGAATGTGTTACCTGATATGACAAAAAGGGTTTTGCAGGTGTGATTCAATTAAGGATCTTGAGATGGGAAGGTTATCCTGGATTAACCAGTGTACTCAGTGTAATCACAGGAGCAGGAGGGTCAAAGTCAAAAAACAGGTCATGATGCCAGGAGAAGAGGTTGACATGATGGGGACCAGAAGCCAAGAAATGCAGGAGCCTCTGGAACAGAGATTTTCAAATGGTGTGCCACAGCACACTGGTGTGCCATGAGAGGATCTTAGGTGTGCCATGAAAATTTTTAAAAATCATTAGCTAAATTATTTTCAAAAGAAGTTCACAGCACAGTAAGTATACTCTCTTTTTTATTCTTTTTTTTTTTTTTTGATCAACATAATGTAGTTGTGCCACAGAAGTATAACTATAGGCTCAATGGTGCTCTGAGATTTAAAAAAAAAAATGATTGAAAAACACTGGTCTAGAAGCTGGGAAAGGAGGGAATGCAGTATCCTCTAGAGCCTTCAAAAGAGATGCAGGCCTGCCAGCCTCTTGATTTTAGCCCCGTAAAGCTCATTTGGGATTTCTAATCTTCTGAACTGTAAAATAATACATGTATGTCATTGTAAGCCACTGAGTTAGAGGCAATTTGTGATAGCAGCAATAGGAAAGTAATATACGTGGGTGTGGAATTTTTTAATCCAAAATTTAAAAGAAAAAGTAGGAAAGAGTGGTAAGGAGAGAAGCAGCAAGGCTGGCATTGTGTTGGCTTTTGGGAGGTGTAGTTAGAGAGGACAGGAAAATGTGAAAAAGAAGAAGGGAAGTAAAATCAGTGACATCTTAGGGATAATGTATAATGAAGACTTTCCAAGAAGTCTAGTATGTGTTGTAACAACTTCTTCCTAACCCTGAGAAGACTTCACTCAGGACTGACAATATGTTTTGAGGTCATGGAACTCGATGTGCATTTTATTTGAATTTATCTCTATGGGGAGATGGACCTTAGGGTGGGAGCGAAGAGGCCCAGAATCATCTGATTCACATAGGCATAGCAGGTTACTTATTGCTTAGAAATTATATTGCCTTATTGTTACCTTTACAGCATCATTTCATGGGAGTCTTAAGGGTTTTTACTCCTCTTTAAATTATAATTATTTTTATAATCTGGATACAATCAGTACTGCTATAACACTTATTTTGAAAATGAGAATATATTCCAAAGAGATTAATGTACTAGGGAACGATTTGAGTATAACAAAAATTCCATATTTACTTACATCTGTTTCTCCAATGAGAAATGCTAGGTGATTGCAGAAAACTGAATCCAGTTGATCTGAGCCATATAAGAATACCCCTAATGCACACATACCCCAAATACCCACCAGCTGCCCCAGTTCACCTTGTGTGTGAGATGAGCCACACCCATCCACAACTGTAACACTTCCAACATGTACCTCCGTGAGCAAACTTCAGGTCTTTTTCTAGGTATAGTGCCATATTTATTGCAGTATTTATGTATTTCTTCACCATTTAACTCACCTAAAACAGCTGGGCTCCCTTCTTCCTTTTCAGTGACACTGGTGAAGTTTTGGAGTGTTGGGCCTCCAACCTCATTCTCCCCTTAAGCCTGTAATTTTTAATTGTGCCATTTGGGGTAGGGCTATGATTTTTAGAAATGTGTATTCATGTTATAACAGAATTGACTTTTTCCTCCTTTCACTCCAGATCTCAGTTACAAAAGACCGTAGTGGCCATTCTAAGAAGATTCTCCAGGTTATATTCTGGGGCTATAGCCAATTTCTGGAGTTTTCTTTGGATGTCTGGGGCCGCTTGAGGGATATAAATTTGTCTTTTTTAAAAAATATGGCCCTCTATGGAGTCAGGTGTCAATTGGGCGTGTTTTGAGAAGGCTTTTTCAAGCCAAACTTTGTCTTATGCAAAATTTGGAATTTTCCCCTTTGGCATTCATATAATCTAACTTTTTCTTTTTGAAGAAGTTATCATGTTGGTTCCTTTATTCATTCTGTAGATGTTGCCTGAGTTGTTCTCAGGTGTCAGGTACTGTGCTAGGGTTGTGACTAAAAAGAGGAAAAGTAATTTGCGTTCTAATAGAGACAACATGCAAAGAATACAGTATAATAGGGTGGCTGCTGCACATCCTCAGGCATTGCCAGCTTCTTAAATTATGATTTTCAATGTAAAAACTATGACTCTCAGAAGCAGAATGTTCATTTTAGACCATTTCATTTACTTTTTAAAGCAAAATAAATTTAATGACATTTTTATAAGTACTCTACCAAGCAACTTACCTCTTTTTTTTTTTAATTTCAGATTACTGTGAGGGTACAAACCATTAGGTTACAATGTTTGCATTTGTTAGGTAGAGTCCCTGTTGTAATTGTGTCCCACACCCAGGAGGTGCCATATACTCTTATATTGTGCCCATTAGGTGGGAGCACACCCATCCCCCTCCCTCCTCCGCTCTGCCATGTTGAATTGAATCGAGTTTTTCTCTTGTGTGGGTAGGTATTAGATTGTCCACTGGCTTCATATTAGTATTGAGTTCATTGGATACTTCCTTTTCCATTCTTATAAAACTTTACTAGGAAGAATGTGTTTCAATTCCATCTATGTTAATATAAAAAATGTAAGTCTGCACCTTTTTATGGCTGAATAGTATTCTGTGATCTACATATACCACAGTTTGTTAATCCATTCCTGGATTGATGGGCATTTAGGTTGTTTCTGCAGCTTGGTGATTGTTAACAACTTACCTTTTAACCAAAAATATGTTGTTAAACTACCACTAAGGTATTATATGGGTTCCAAGTGCTTACTGTAATAAAATAATGAAATTTTGACCATTCACACAGTAGATTATGATACAAATCGTCTCCTAGGCACATTTTACCAATAGCAAGAAGTGAAGGACATGAATTATTATAATTAGTATGATGCCTTACACAGAGTGGTACTCAATTTTGTTTGAGATTGATGTGTATGTAACATTTGAGAACTTGAATTATGAGTTTAGTCTTATCAAAATCTATAATCCTTAAGGAGATCTATCTGCTAAAGTCTATGAATACTATAGTAAAAAACTATTTTGAAACTACGTTACAGAACACCCAGCCAAGGATCAGTCTCTCTCCTGATGTTGGATCCAGATTGCAAAGAAAATACTGATGAAGCATAACAGTAACTATTAAATGGAATCATTATTTTTTAAGATCTCCTGTAAATATGTCATATTTCTGCATTTGTTAATGACTTAAAACATTGTAACTATAAAATAAAAGTAAATAGTAACATAGGTAATAGAGATAAGTTGACTAGTTTACATTTATGCTACAAATTATACTTTATTATGTATTTTATTGATAAATATATTTTAATGAGTGGAAATATTTCATGGTTTTCAATAAGCATGCTACTAAATATAAGTTTATTCTATTTAAAAATAAAAAGGATATTTTGTTAGCAATTATGTATTAGGTATAGTTATAAAGTTTTGTTTTCTGAAATTCCTAATAAATTCTATGAAATTTTTATACAGTGGTATGAAAATGTTATTATTAACAACATCACACATAAGCTACTGAAGTCTTTTCAGGGTCTCTTTACTTTGGAAACGTTACCAAGGGGTCTTGTTATGAACTCTGTATGTTTAGAAAGAGTTCTATGTTTAGAATAAATCATTTTATCCAGGAGCGATTCATCTCTTAAAAGCTGACCATACTAGCAGAACTCTCAAGGAACTGAATAGTGAAAATAAAAAATAATTTGTAATCTCCATTGAATTACTTGAGTCACCTGATCAATATGTTCTTTTCCTTATAGGACTGCCTACTTGGGAAACCATATTTATATTAGAAGTCTGCTTCTTAAAGTATAGAAGCAAAGCCCAAGGTTTTATTATTTTAATTTTTACATAGAATTATGATAGCCTCATGCATCCTTTTATTTTTCCCCCAACTATTTTTACTTCAAGGTTTTATCCAGGCTACTTTAACCTGAATTTCTTACTTCCCAAGGCATATCTATAGTGTGAATGAAATGGCCAGAGTGAAAATCTATCATAGTAATCCCATCTTAAAAGTTTTCATAGCTTCCCCTTTAGCTACTGGAGAAAATTTGCACTCCTTAACATGGCATATAAATCGCTACTTATTTTGAGCCCTGCCTGCTTACCTAGCACCATCTTTATCACCTTTCTTACCATACCAGTTACTCCAATATACAAAACTACATATAACCCCGGATGAAACCCGCCCTCCCCCGCCTGTCTGCCTGCGCATGCGCTGTACTCTTCCCTTGGAGTGGCTCCCTCCCCCTACACGTCATTTACATCTGCCTCATAGACTTTTCATTCTTTTAAATTCTGTTCAGGTAGAGCTTTCTATGTTTTTTGTTTGTTTGTTTGTTTAATTTAATATCCTCTCTACTACCTCCTCTATACAAATTATGCTCTTTGTACCTGAACTGAATTTATCTGTATACATATTGTAGACGTCAAGAGCCACACGACCTCTGAGCAAGATGATTTGCAGCTGGGGGGCGGGCTCTCGACCAATTCGTCCGCAGGTGCAAAGAACCCAGCCCATGGCGAGCCTTGGGCACGTGGTCATTGTCTAATACTCCCCTCACCTGTCTTGTGCTGTCGCAATAAAAGGCTACTGCGGAGGTTGCTCGTGGCTACTCTGCAGTCAAGGTCGGCCCGCCTCCTGCAAGCTTGTACTTCTAATCCGCCTCTCGCCTGGTTCCTTTCTGGGGCGAACGAGACCAGGGCCACAGGGCCTGCGACATCTGGCGTATCGGGCAGGATCCAGCCGGACACAATAGGACACCAGGGACATGGACCAAAGGGGAAAGTGACACTTGGAAGTAAGTGACAGACAGTGGGAGGAAGTTCAAAGGGAAACTCGGCTCAGGAAAGTGGGACCTTTGGCCAATCTAGAACCTACGGAACCTCGCTCGGGAAAAGTGAGGTCTTTCATAAGTAAGTAAAGACATTTAGAGAAAACAATGGGTAACTTCCTGTTTGGGGATTCACGAGAATTAGAAACTGAGGAAGAAAGCGATGTTCAAACACAATTTGAAAGTGAGGAGAATAGTGATGTTCAGAGGGAAGCTGGACCTGAGGAGAACTGGGAATCAAGAGCATATGATACAGACACAAATAAGCAAGGAATTGCCTCTGTGGCCATTATGGCTGCTTAGATTAGACAATTGGAAGACCATTATTTAAAGGGAGGATCTCCTCTCCCCCTTTCTGTGTAGCTAACATATCTTTCTTAAATCAAGTCATATTTCCCTTTATTTCACAGTTCTTCCCTCAATCTATCTCTTTCCTTTGGCGTGTTATTAGAAGCATCAGGAAGACCCCAGGCTGCACCTTCAATACTTTGCTTGGAAATACCCTCAGCCAAATGTCCAATTTCATTGTTTATATGCTCCGCATTCCACATAACTGCAAGATAAAATTCTGCTAAGTTTTCTGCCACTTTTTAGCAAAGATCCCCTTTGCTCAAGTTCCCAGTAACATGTTCCTCATTTCCTTCTGAGCTTCAGCAGCAGCATCTTTTACATCCATATTTCTACCAACAGTCTATTTGTGATGACCTAAGTATTCTCTAGAATGATATAAGGTTTCTCTACTCTGCTCTTTACTCCTTCTGAGCTCACTAAGCTCCTCCAAAATAATCATATCTCTACTTTCTGGCTTCTGGAGAGGTAGATGAGGACAGAGTTATGAACATCCATATTTCTACCAGTCTGTTCAAGACAATCTAGATTTTTCCTGCCATGCTCCTCAAAATTCTTTCAGCAACCACCCACTGCCTAATTCCAAAGCCATTTATTACAGGAATACCCCAGTTATAGTACAAAATCAGAATTAATTTCCTATTGCTTCATAAAGATAATCACAAACTTTAAAAAAAAGGAAATACAAATTCTTAAAAAAAATTTTAAATACAAATTTATGATCTCAGAATTTTGGAGGTTAGAAGTCTGACACTAGTTTCACTAGACTAAAATCGTGATGCAGGTAGGGCAGTGCTCCCTTCTGGAAGCTCCAGAGGAGGATCTGTTTCCTTCCCTTTAGAGGCCACCCACACAGTCCTTGGGTCACGGCTCATTTCCTTCCCCTTCAAAGCCAGCAATGGTGGGTCAAATCCCCACAACACATCTCTTTGATACCCTTTTCTGCCTCTTCCACTTCTGAGGAACCTTATGGCAAGTTTTGCCCCCCTGGATAATCCTGGATATCTGTCTTAAGACCCCCTGATTAGAAAACTTAATTCCATTGGCAACCTTAATTCCCTTTGCCATATAACCTCATATATGCAGGAAATAGACATGGAGGGAGCACTATTCCACATATCACAGGGACACAGTCAAGGGAAGATCTGGGGAACAGAGACCGCTAGTTGTCCTCTAATATTTTCTCCCCCTTTTCCTGAGTAACAAAATCTGCTTTACAGGGACCTAGCCACCAGGATGAAAACTATGTTACCCAGCCTCAAAAAATGGCTCTATGACTTGAGTTTGGAATTGTACCCCTTTCTGCCTCCTCCTTCTCCATGCTGGCTGGAACGCAGACTCACAGTGTAGCGCTGCACCGGTTGTCACGGCTCACAGCTGGGACTGGTGGAGAAGAAAGCGAGACAAAACCTGAACCCTGAAGGCATTACAGAGCGGAATCACATGAACAAGAGATAAACTACCTTGTTCAGGCCACTTTTATTTGTAATTTATGTTGACACAATTGAACTTCAGTCCTAGCTCATACATATTTCAAGATGAGAGAGAATGGTTCAGAAGGAGATGGACCCCTACCCAAACTTTAGTTCCAACGTGGAGACTGAGGATGCCACACACATACCAAGAGGCAGGAAAAGTTTCATTACTGACATAACTGGGCTTTCCAGGGACAGCCTCCCAAACAGAGCTGAAATGGCCTGAGAGACTGGAAAAGGAAAGGAGACTAGCTGGGGCTTTTATTGTGCATGGGGAGTGGGGCCAGGTGGAGGAGTTCTGTGTGCAGACTGGGGCTTGCGTGTCCTGTGAGGGACAAAGGAACAGCACTTGGGCTTTCTTATTAGCATGCCCAAAGAAGGCAGAGGGACAGAGAAGGGGGTGAAGCCTTAAAGCTGTGAGCAGTAAAAACATTAAAAAAGGAGACAGAGTCTTTATTACAGATAGCACAACCGTATGCAATTAAAAATTATTCATGAGAACCATATCATAGGAGCAAAGTCCTTGTGTAGGTAAGGGGGATTAGGCTGTAGTGCTAGTGGAGAAATTGACCTTGCATAGAACTGTGGGGGAAGACAGCTATGAGTTCAAAAGCAGGTAGATTTGGAGATATGGCAATAGAAATACAAGGAGGTTCTCTTCTACTCGCTTTAATTCTCTATTAGATAAGAAGCACAGTCATCAAGTGAGTCAGGAGTGGGAAGAAAAGTAAAACATTTCCTGCAAGCTTCAATTTGCCTACCTGCACAAGTGCTTCAACAGCCTGGTGAGAAGCCATCTCTCTGATCCCAAATGGCACCCCTCAGTAGAACATATGAGACACTTTACCCATGCATACTCATCTTCTGGTTCTCCTCCCCCCGCTCCTCCCATATTTGGTAAAATGTAAATCTTATAAAGAATACCTCAGTCCCATAATTTTTATAATGGTTTTATTTTTCTGACAGATATAGTTTGGCAGAGGAGATATATAAGCAGGCACTCACAAATCGGTGTAAAAAGTGTTCGCTTCTGGTTACTCCCAAGATGGCGGCCAAGTAGCAGCTTCTGTGCAGCTGACGCAGTGAGAGTGGGGAGAGAAGACTCCAGGCATCTCTGGCCGGTGGGTTTCGCCCAGAGGCTTCCCTTTGGTGACACAGGAAGTCAGCGAGAGACTTCTGGACCCCACGAGGAGGACAGAAGCGGTGGAAAACTGGCAAGTGGTGGGTGCGTTTGTTTGGTCGGAGGCTGCCCGCAGCTGTAACCACAGCAACAGTGAGATTGCAAGTAGGAAAAGGCTTACCTGGGGGTTGTTTTGGTTTTTTTGGATTTGGGCACTTGATTAAACTGTCTTGGGAGATCTTGGGCAGGTGTGCGGACAACTTTGGGCGGCCCCAGACTGAGCCACTGAGCTGGAGGGGAGCTAATATTGTTCAGCTGTGGGCTGCCCCTGCCTGTTGCAGCGCCGAGATCTGCTGGGAGACCTTGGGAGAGTAATCCAGTGACTGAGCTGCCCAAAGGCAGAGACTGAGACGCTGGGGAAGTGCAGACATCCAAGTGTTTGTTAGATTAATGGCCTCGGGGGCGTGTGAGGGCGTCACGGCCCGGGTAGCGGGCTGGGTCGGCGAAGCTTCATGGCGGGAGCGCGGGTGGTACTGGTCGCTGCAGGTGACAGAGGCGCAGCAAGGGCCGCCGTGGCCCTATGGAGATGAGGAAATTGAGGCACAGAGATTAATCTGAACCGGATAATAATTTGAGTGGTAGAAACAGGATGCAGACTTGGACAGTGCAGAGTCTACACTCTTAACCACTACATTGTATTGGCACTTCAACAAGATGAGTCGTGGATATTCTGAGAACAACAATTTCATGAATAATAATAACCAAATGGTGTTGGATATGATCCTTTATCCATTACTTGGAATACCTCAAACCATCAACTGGGAAACTGTAGCAAGGCTT
>CAUYRH010167963.1:0-13343 GCA_963574655.1 Perodicticus potto | reverse complement strand
CACCCTGGATAGAGTGCTGTGGCATCACAGCTCACAGCAACCTCCAATTCCTGGGCTCAAGCGAGTCTCTTGCCTCCGCCTCCCAAGTAGCTGGGACTACAGGCACCCGCCACAACGCCTGGCCATTTTTTGGTTGCAGCCACCATTGTTGTTTGGCGGGCCCGGGCTGGATTCGAACCCGCCAGCTCAGGTGTACGTGGCTGGCGCCTTAGCCCGCTGAGCCACAGGCGCCGAGCCAGGGCCTGTTTTTGTAAATACACTTACACTGAAACACAGCCATGCTCATTGGTTAAATAAAATAAATAAATAAATAAATGGCTTACTATGAATAACAAAGACACTCTTATCACTCAGGAAATTCCAAGGATTTGGGGTGCTCTGTAATAAGATCCTGGGCAAAGACCAAATGTATTTCATGTTATACCTCGGAACCCACCCAGAGATCTTTGGAGTGGGGACAGAGACAGCCCATCATCTGGGAGTTCCCTAAAAGATGTCATTCCTGGGGCTAATCTCCCCTGGGAAGAGGAGGCCTTCACTGGCTCATTAAATCAGGCCTCCAGCAGGCCAGAGTGAGGACTCTACGCCAGCATCGTCCTGTCCTTGGACTTCCTTCTTAGAGGGCACCAAGGTGGTCACCTGTGGATCTGGAGGCCCGATGAGAGAAAGGGACCCGTGGAGAGAGTAACAAAGTAAGCCCTGCCTTGTGAGCCAGATCGCCACTTTCCTGTCACTCCTCATCTTTATTTTTCATTTGTAGGTCTTCAGCTTTTGGAGAAACCTAGTTTAAGTGGGCTAGCTGTGGCTCAAGTGGCCAGATCATAAGAGAAAAGTTATCTATTCACCCTTGGGACGGATGTCAAGCAAGGAAGCAGTGAGGGGGAGGCAGAGGTAGCTGAAGAAAAGACTCCTAGGTGGACAAAGCTCCAACTCCAGGCAAGGGCCACATGGCCCAGCTGCCTTCTCCCCACCAAGAGATTCTGCCCTCCTGACTAGAGATGGAAATTCTGGGTTGCATCTTATTGGCATTTCCTGACCACCAGCTTGATGCTGCAACCACAGCCATTGTTGCCACAGCCCAGGCAATACTAAGGAATCCAGGCAACAGTAAGATCTTGGCCTGTGCCTCAAGCGGCTAAGGCGCCAGCCACATATACCTGAGCTGGTGGGTTTGAATCCGGCCCAGGCCCGCCAAACAATAATGACAGCTGCAACCAAAAAAATAGCCGGGCGTTGTGCGGGCGCCTGTGGTCCCAGCTACTTGGGAGGCGGAGGCAGGAGAATCTCTTGAGCCCAGGAGTTGGAGGTTGCTGCGAGCTGTGATGCCACCGCACTCTACCCAGGGTGACATAGTGAGACTCTGTCTCAAAAAAAAAAAAAAAAGATCTTGGCCTGTGGGTGCAGGTGCCCAGAGACACCTCAGTGATGGAGGCGAGCAGCCACTTACACAAATGCAGCCTCAGACACAAGTGGAAGAGTCCTCTAGGCATGGACCAGAGCTGGGAGGACTGGAGATAGTTTCTATCTAAATGACAGGAAGCCCTGTAGGAAAATGAAAATCTTCTACCTTTGAAGCCTTCCCCAGGATCTGGGTGAACTTTCTGGGGAGCCTTTCTGCCCACAGCAAAGAACGGTCATAGGACCAAAGAGCCCACGTGGCATTCAGTGTGGCGCCTGCTTCACCCCGTGGCCTTTGGACGGCTAAGCAGTGTTGGCCTTCCAGCCGTGGGCAGGCGATGTGCTGGCTTAGGCCCGCCACTTGCCGAGACACCATTCCTTGCATCTGTGTCATGAACAAGCACGGTTTGTGACCAGATCACACTATTTTTGTCTCCCACTGCCGTTTTAAACTTTATTTTGGGGAAAAGCTTTTCTTCCACTGATGGAAACTCAGCAGGCCTCATGATTTTTCAGCTCCGTTTCAGGTCATACAGAGCTTTCAGCCACTTGAAGTCAGGACAGTTTCAGTTCAATGAGTATATAAGTCACTTTTCAGTCTTCATATAAAACACTTGTCACTGGCACTGCTGCCCCTGTGAAAGGGGTTAGGATGGGCGACCTCCATTTTTCCCCAACCCAACCTCCTCCATTCTCTGAGTTATGGCATCACCGCACTTTCCATCAGGGCCAGACGTAAAGGGCAGGGGGTGAGGTAAAGGGCTGGTTACAGGTGGGTTACACTCTCTGGCCAGGTGGATGTGCACTTTCTGGGCTGGCGGAGAATTAAAGCTGACCTTCCATTTGGGGCTTTGTAGATTACTCAGCGACTCTGATCCCTAGGATCTTTCTCCACGGTTCCTTTGGCTAGGGTGACGCATCTGTACTCTGAATGACCTCTTGTGACGTCTTTACTCACAGCTTCACGCTCCTGGAGCCCCACAGGAGCTCTTCTGTTTGGTCCACTTTTTGATCCATGAGAGACATTCATGCTACTCTTTGTTCCAATGAGTCTAGGCCGATCCTAAGACACCAGCAAGTTCCTGACTGTCCTACAAAGCCTGAGTTAACCCAACTATCCTACTCTGGGGTACAGAATCAGGCCTCTGTGCACCCCTTCAATGCCAAAGGTCTTATGAAGTGGTCCCTCTCTCCAAAGCCAGCCACTTTCAGTTCTTTCCCTCCCACATGATGGCCAACCTTTTTTTCCCTGCTGCACACTGGAAAAATTAGAGTTGTCTTGGGCTGCCCAGTAAATGCACAAACACTGATGAGGGCTAATGAGCAAAAAAACCCCAAAAACCCCATAAGTCTGTGCATAATTTTTGTGCTACCTGACACCACAGATACACAAAGCAGGCCTCAAAAAAATCCACATGAGGCCACAGAGCCACAGGTAAGATACCCAAATTCATGCCACTCAGGCTCTCTGGCAGTGGACTCTATAACCCCAGCCCCTTGAATCTGAGCTAGCCTGTGACTGCTTAACAAACAGCATGTGGTAGCAGTGACTCTGCTCATCAAGCCTGCAAGAGGCTTCCCCTTTCTTCTAGCTTCCCCTTATCCCCTGCTGAACACAGTCTCCATGCTGTAGGGAAGCCCAGTGCAGCCATAATTATGTAACAGAATCAAGCCCCTTGGCCAAAAGTCCCAGCTGACCTTCCAGCCGTTTGCCAGATCATCAGTGATGAGCTGTTTTGGAGCTGACACCGTGTGGACCAGAGACAAGGTGTCCCCACAGAACCCAATTGTAAATTACAAACATGTCAATGATTATTGTTGTTTCAAGGCACTAATTTTTGCAGTGATCTGTTTTGCAATAGGTAACAGAGACACCTGGCAAGCTCTCCAAGCAGCCCCACGGCAGCCTCTCCCACTGGGTTTGGTGTACAGTGGAGAGAACCTCCCTTCCTTCCCACTCGGGGTAGAAGGGGGAATTCAGCATGGCAACAAGTCTCTCCAAGGAAATCTCTTTGCAAATCATTCTTGCTCCCCACATTCAACCTCCGTTGTACATTTCTGATCTGCCTGGGAAGTCTAAATGATGTGGAACCGATTCTTTAACATTTCCCTTTAAAATTCCAGGTGTATAGAAATTCTGTCTCACCATCACTTACATGTCGAATATGATTCATATTAATTCCTCAGTTAAAGCTGAGGCCCAAAGCACCTCATGTTCAGATCCTGTGACACAGAATCCAGGATTGGCTAGACTTCAGGCAAAAGATGTATTGTGCAGAACAATGATCTTTCAAAAAAAAATTTTTTTTTTTGGGAGAGACAGAGTCTTACTTTATCACCCTCGGTAGAGTGCTGTGGCGTCACAGCTCACAGCAATCTCCTGGGTTTAGGCAATTCTCTTGCCTCAGCCTCCCAAGTAGCTGGGACTACAGGTGCCCTCCACAATGCCCAGCTATTTTTTTGTTGCAGTTTGGCTGGGGCCGGGTTTGAACCTGCCACCCTCGGTATATGGGGCCGGCACCCTACTCACTGAGTCACAAGTGCCACAATGGCGGCAGGTTCAAACCTGTAGTTCCTGTAGTCCTAGCTACTGGGGAGGCTGAAGCAAGAGAATCGCCTAAACCCAGGAGCTGGAGGTTGCTGTGAGCTGTGACAGCATGGCACTCTACCGAGGGCGAAAAAATGAGACTCTGTCTCTAAAAAATAAAAAAAAACATTAATACAGAAAAAACCCAGAAGAATTTTATTTAAAGGCTCCAAATAGTTAAAGGCTATGGTGTAGCTGAAGAGGGGGCTTGGAGGCCTGAGCTGGACCCAGGGACTCTTCCCTGCCTCCCAGGGATCCTTGAAATCACATAAATGCCCTGGGTTTCACAGGACACAATTTGAACACCTGGGCTTTAGAGCAGGTGAATCTCTCTGAACCTCAGTTTCTTCCTCTTTAAAGTGTGGTCGGTGATAAATGGATAATCATGCCTGCCTCGGCACCCATAGCTCAGTGGTTAGAGCGCTGGCGGGTTTGAACCCAGAATGGACCTGCTAAACAACAATAACAACTACAACAACAAAAATAGCCAGGCGTTGTGGTGAGCACCTGTAGTCCCAGCTACTTGGGAGGCCGAGGCAAGAGACTCGCTTGAGCCCAGGAGTTTGGAGGTAGCTGTGAGCTGTGACGCCATGGCCCTCTACCAAGGGTGACATAGTGAGACTCTGTTTCAAAAATAAATAAAATAAATAATGTCTGCCTCACAGGCTGTTAGAAGTCAGCGAGACAGAGAGCATAGCAGGCCTGTCCTCAGTATCCCCCAGACGCCTACTCTCTCTCTGCTTCCACGCTGACTGGTCTCTCAAGCCAGCAGCAACACTGACTTTCCTCCCTGGAGACTGGGTCACTGGGTGGCACAACTTGAAGCTCCTTTCTAGAGTGTTCAGACCGTCCCACAGCCCACCACTCCCAGGAAGGAAACAGTTAACAAAGCACCCCATGCCGCCCCACAGGTTGAAAGGCAAAGTGGATTGAGACCATAAAAATGCTGGGATGAACTGGGCCCTTTCAGCAGCCCCACTCCACCACCCAGGGGTCCCCCACAAGCATTGCAGAGGGCTGCTAAGGCTAGATGTGCATCATTTTATTTAATCCCAAACAACTCTCTGGGGCAGAGACTACTACTCCTGTTTATAGGTTAGAAAACTGAGGCTCAGAGAGGTTAAACCAGTAACCCCCAAAGTCTGGCAGATCACCAGTGTAACTGGGGAGCTCTTAAGATGCACATTCCCAGACCCCATCCCCAGACTTCAGCTCTGCAGGATCCGAGGTCATGCCCCCCACACCCGCTGCAGAGGGAAGACAGAGCTGGGATGAGGGTGATTCGAGAAAGACAGCCAGGGAACAAAATATAAGGAGGCCTCACTGTCAGTCCGCTGCCTGACTGTCTTCCTTCCCAGGCGCCCTGGGTGGCTGGCCCGCACCTGACACTTGCTCACTGCAGAGCCAGAGCTGGGATCCGGGCCTGTGTGTGCACAGTCCACACACCTCAGCCACCAAACTGAGACAGCCCCAGGATGCCTCCGGGCAGAGATCCTCAGACTTGAGCCCGCACCCTGCACTCCCCTGGAGCTGGTTAGACACAGCCTGCTGGGCCCCACCCAGGGAGTTCTGAGTCAGCAGGGCTAGGTGGGGCTGAGAACTTACCTTTCTAACAAGATCCCACACTCTGAGATTCACTGCCTTGAGGTAGGAGGAGGAGCCAGCACCTAGAGTAAGTGCTCCCTCTGGATTCCTTTTCTAAGGTTCTGTGAAGAAGGGCTCCACCCCAGACACTCCCAGCTGGAGTTAAATCCCCCATCACTCACCAGCACCCACGCATGCTGATCCCAGGTGTGTGATGCCCCTCGCTTTCAATAAGGAAAGAACTTATATACACATAAAGGGTCTAAGGTTTTCCACCAGGGAGAGGCAAGTCCTCACCGATGTCTCGACTAATAGGACTGTGGTTTCCCACCACCCCGTGTTGCCCCATCCCTCTGCACGGGGCCCTCTGGGATGGTGCTGCTGTGCTGGGGTTTCTCTGTGTGGATTCTGCCCCCGACAAGGAAAGGAAGAACCTGATTTTAAAGTTACAAGGCTCTCATTGCTCCCTCCTTAAGTAATTGTCCTGAGAGTAGTTATAGACATTTACACTAATTAGTTAATTTAATTTAATGTGCACCTAGTTAGAGCCCCAAAAGGGAAACTACAAATTAATGGCAGCTCACATGAAAATGAGTAGAATTCACAGTCCCCAAACTTAATGGCTTTGGGTTTTATTTTTGAACAAGCCTAAACCCGTGGGCCAGCACTGAGTATTTCCTTCTAATCGTCCAAGAAAAAAGGGTTTCTGATTCATTGAACACCTAATCACACAGCTTGTGACGGAGGTTCCTACCAAAAATGAAAACCCAGTATCCAGGGGACCTGGGACCTCACGGGCTTCGACCCATTACCAACTGCAGACTCAGCCGCCCGCACAGCTCTCCTCCATACCTGACTTAACCCACCGGTCTCACCCCTGAGCCTTGACTCCTACCCTTTCCTTTCTTGTCCCCATTCTCACCTGGGCCCATTATGGTTTGGAGGTAGAGCTCTAAATTGGGTGTCAGGACACGTGTCCTCACTCACCGACTAGCTGCAAGTACTTAGGCAAAGTCACCTTTCCTCTCTCAAGACTTCAGTTTTCTCATCAAAACACACACAAAGGCAGCAGGTAGGTGGTGTCTCCTGAAGGAAAGGGGCAGAGGAATTCAGGGCAGAAAAAGAGGTGGTGCTTGGGACTGGAAGAAGAGAGATACTCTGGGGCTTTAGGAGGCACTGGAAAGGCAGCGAGCAGCTCTGGCTGTGGAGGTGAGCTGTCCTGGCCAGGTAGGGGAAAGCTTGGTGCATCCTGGGGCTGCCATTTTCTTTTGCCTGGCAGCACAGGGAGGGGCAGCCTTGGAGCTTCTCCTGAGCCATGGGGAGAAATGGTCCAGGCTGGGCAGGGCCATGCTTGTGACCCACTGTGTATACATAAGTTCAGTTATTTTCTAAAACACTGCGGCCATGGCACCCAGGCAGGCCCTGTGCTGACTATAACCCTACACAGGAGTGTTGGCCCCATATGCAGCCTGGAAAAAGAGTGGCGGCTCAGGAGGCAACAGCACTGGCCTGGGAGTGTCCTGGGTAGGCAAGGCCCCTGCCTCAGGGCAGTTTCTGAGTGGACATAGCACACCGCTGGGCCACCTGTTTTGTCAGCAGCAGCCACACGAAGAATGGTCTTGTAGACATATTTGTCTCTTCTCAGGAAGGTGGAGTGACCATGGCTGCGTGGCACCCAGAGGCCTCTAGATTGGCTCGAGGAGTTCCAGGGAGGACATTGTAGTAAGTAGTATGTTGGGAGCTTGGAGTCACTTACTTGGACCTTAAATAACAGTTCACTATTTTCATTCAGGCTGGAAAAACAAGATATCTGGTTATTTGAGAGAACTCGACTACGATCTTAGGGGCCCCTCAGCTATAATGATCTGGGAGCTTACTTAATTGAACAATAGCCAACATTATTTGCTCAGCACAGTGCACCGAGCTCCCTGGGTATGCGTTATTGTATCTAACACAACATTTCTGCAGGGCAGGTGCTATATTTATCCCCATTTTGCCCCAAGGAATCTGAAGCTCAGCAAAGGTAAGTAATTTAAATGTCATGTAACTTGCAAGAGCAGAAACAGGAGCCAAACCAGGCCTGAACTTGACCATGGAATCCCCTGACTTGCAACCTTGAGCCCCACTCTCAGGTTCTTTCCAAGGGCAGCCCCACCTGGACACCACTGACCCTGATGCCAGTCAGGAGCTCTCCTTTCTTTTTTTTTTTTTGCTCTTTTTGGCAGGATTTGAACCCACCACCTCCAGCATATGGGGCTGGCGCCCTATTCCTTTGAGCCACAGGCACGGCTCCGAGCTCTCCTTTCTGAAGTGCGAGGACTGGGCCCCTGTGAGGCTGTCAGCTTCCAGCCTGGGACACTGCCTGGAGTGGGTTGGAGTTAAACACTGGATCATCCAAGCAGAACCCAGGTGTGGTAGAAGGTGTAGAAAGTCATTTTTCTGTTCTATTTCTGTTGCAATATAATGCGGTTAAACAAGTCAAATGTATGTTCCAAAAGTTTGAAAAAGATTATACCAACCATCAGGGGGAAATCGGCAGGCAAAGCTCTGTGTTTGTATAGGAACACTAAAAAAGGGGGAGATGTTTGAAGAATAAAATATACCCCCACAAAGGGCGAAAAAAAAAAAAAAATCCCAGGGCCAGGCAAGCCACTGGTTCATGCCTGTAACCCCAGCATTCTGAGAGGCCAAGACAGGTGGATTGCCTGAGCTCACAGGTTTGAGACCAGCCAGACCAGAGCAAGACCCTGTCTCTTGTGGTGGGTGCCTGTAGTCCCAGCTACTTGAGAGGCAAGAGAATCGCTTGAGCTCAAGAGTCTGACATTGCTGTGAGATTTGACACCATTGTACTCTACCAAGGGTGACAAAGTGAGACTCTGTCTCCAAAAAAAAAAAAAATCTCAAAATGTGATCAGGAGATTGAAGACATGAGATTCGTTTGCATGCTCTTAGATCAGAAAGAAGCATGTCAGGTCGGCGCCTGTAGCTCAAGGAGTAGGGCACTGGCCCCATATATAGGAGGTGGTGGGTTCAAACTTGGCTCCGGCCAAGAACTGCAAATAACAATAACAACAAAAACAAAAACACAAGAAAGAAGCATGTCCTTCTTCCCACTCTGGGTGGATGAAGGGGTGGCTGGGGAGGCAAGGGATTTCTCCCAAATCAGGAATGTCTGCTAGAAGGGCATATTAGCACCCCCTGGAGGTTTCACGGCCACCACAGGCTGGTCTCCCAGTAGAAGATCATCTTATGTCCTTGGTTACCACCAAGGCTGTGCTAGCACTAGGGGCAGAGGCAGCACAGAGTGGACAGAAAATCTGGGAGAATTATCCAAGTGTAGATGAGTTACAAAAAAACGGAGATTTTCCCCTGAGGAATTGTATTGATGAAATCTAGGCTAGAAAGGTCTAAGTTCAAAGGTCTGTTTGCTTTACTATCGTTTTACCCAAGGAATGTGCCTGTTGAGTTAATGTTTATTCTATTAAATAATCTCGTTTTAGTTATGTCAACAAAAGTCAGTGCTACACTTATAGGGAAAAAATGCAATTTTCGTAGCTAATTTCAGATTGCAAACCAGAGCCCACTGGCTCTACTGCCACCTGGTGGTAGACTCCCATAGAGCAGACTGACCGTTATAGTTAAAGGCCAGAACCTAACTCTGGAGTTGGAATCTTCTACCTGCTCACTCAGGAGCCGTGTGACCAGTTAGGCTGAGTTCCTCTCTGAATTTTGATCCCTATGTCTTAAAACAGAGACCAGAATACTTAATTTGGGGGGTTGTGCTGATAATTAAGTGAGTTAACATATATGTAGTGACTAGTACATAATAAATGTTTAATAAACTATTAGTCTTATTGGAAAGGAACTTGATAGCCCCGTGGGGTGGTTTTGGTGTTTTGCTGTGGAGTTCTTTTCCCATCATTTCCATCACTGACTGAGTGAAGCTACAGAAGACGCACCCCCATGTCGGCACCAGATACTGCCAAATCAGAGCTGACAGAGAGGCAGGTTGCAGGGATGGACCAATCTGACAGGTGAAATTTAAAAGGAATAACACAAGTTCAAAATTTTAAACGTTGCCAAGTGTACAAATGGTGGGGTGGGGGAAGACTGCCAGGGTGATGAAAAAAGTTTAAGTCAAACACACTGAGGGATTTTTATTTTATTTATTATTATTATTTTTATTTTTTTGGAGACAGAGTGCCCCTATGTCACCCTCAGTAGAGTGCCATGATGTCACAGCTCACAGCAACCTCAAACTCTTGGGCTTAAGCAATTCTGTTGCCTCAGCCTCCCAAGTAGCTGGGACTATAGATGCCCGCCACAACCTGGCTATTTTTTGTTATTGTTGTTGTTGCCATTACTGTTTTAGCTGGCTTGGGCCTGGCTCCAACCCACCAGCCCTGGTGCACGTGGCTAGTGCCCTAACCACTGAACTATGGGCACCAAGCCACATTGAGGGATTTTATGAACAGATAGCTCAACAGGAGGCAGATTGGTGACACAGGCACAGAAAGTTCTAATTTGATGAATAGCCATGAAGGGGACAACAAATACGAAAAGTCTTTAAAATGTACATATACCCCGACCTCATGATTCCATTACAAGAAATCTACTGGGCGGTGCCTGTGGTTCAGTGAGTAGGGCACCGACACCATATACCAAGGGTGGTGGGTTCAAACCCAGCCCCAGCCAAACTACAACAACAAAAAGATAGCCAGGCTTTGCGGCGGGCGCCTGTAGTCCCAGCTACTTGGGAGGCTGAGGCAAGAGAATCGCCTAAGCCCTACAGCTGGAGGTTGCTGTGAGCTGTGACATCACAGAACTCTACCAAGGGCGACAAAGTGACTCTAAAAAAAGAGAAATCTACCTACAAGAGGACATCATTGGAAAGAAATGATAAAAGGGTGCTTTTTACTATGTGGTTTATAAAAGTGAAAAATTAGGAATAAATGTCTAATAATAGAGGACAAATTAATTAAATTTGGTTTATCCACGTAGTCTTTAACATTTTTTCAAAGGAAAATGTCCATACATTGTGGGGAGAGGTAGAAATCATGCTATTATAAATAGAGAATACATTGATAAAAGGAACAAATTAAATGAAAGGATAAAAATTAAAAGCCTATATGCACCTAATAAGATAACTTTAAAATATGTCAGGCAGGCCAGGCACGATGGCTTACTCCTGTAATCTTAGCACTCTGGGAGGCTGAGGAGGGGGATCTTGTGAGCTCAGGCATTCGAGATCAGACTGAGCAAAAGCAAGACCCCATCTCTACTAAAAACAGAACAATAAACTTGTTGTCCTGCTACTCAGGAGGCTGAGGCAAGAGTATCACTTGAGCCCAGGAGTTTGAGATTGCTGTGGGGGTGACAAAGCAAGACTCTGTTTCATTTAAAAAAAAAAAAAAAAAAAAAGGCAAAAATTAAAACTACAATGACAACTTGACAAGTAAAACACTGACACAGAAAATTTTTAATATATCTTCCCCCTTTTTTTTTTTTTTTTTGAGACAGAGCCTCATGCTGTCACCCTGGATAGAGTGCTGTGGCATCACAGCTCACAGCAACCTCCAATTCCTGGGCTCAAGCGAGTCTCCTGCCTCCGAGCCTCCCAAGTAGCTGGGACTACAGGCGCCTGCCACAACGCCCAGCCATTTTTTTTTTTTTGGTTGCAACCATCATTGTTGTTTAGCAGGCCCAGCTCAGGTGTACGTGGCTGGCGCCTTAGCCCATTGAACCACAGGCGCAAGCCTCTCCCTCCGTAATTGATAGATCAAGTGGACAAAAAAAAGACATCTGAACGACATGATTTCATAGCTTAATATGGGCCTGTGTAGTACACTGCCCCTACAGCTGAAGAAGACACACATTGGATAGTTACAAAACTTAACACATGTGCAAACCAGCAATTTCAGTACTTGGTGCTAAATTCTAAGAGAGTTCCAGGAGCCAGAGACTCTTCAATTAGAAGCTCAGGGAAGATCTCCCAGAGGAGGTTATGACTAAGAAGAGTTTGTGAGAATAAGTTATCCAGCTAGAGGGCATGGGGTCGGGGTTGCACTATCCCCGGCAGGGAAGGCCATAGGTCCAAGGACTTCCAGGCAAACAAGAGAATGCATTCAGGGAACTGCACATTGCTTCCCAGATTTTGCATCCCTTGTGCTCTTAGCCTGCTTCCAGGCAGTGACCATGTCATGAATACCCAGTGGCCGCACCCAAAGCCATGGTTCAGTTTCTGTCTCTAACAGGAGATAGTGGTCTTCAGTTACTACCAAGACAGGGCATGTCCCCCAGACAGGAACATGAGCTGGGCCGGAAAAGGAGCTGCCCCGAGCTCAGGTGTCAGTAGGGCTTGGTGAACTCCCTGTAGGTGAGGACAAAGGACTCCTGGGGCTCTGCCAGCTCCTAAAAAAACCCTCCCCCTGTCCTTCCTGGATACCCCTAAAAAGCCTTGAGGGCCTCCCTGCAGGTTGAGTCAAGCAAAGTGGATTCCCTGACCTTGTCCAGCCCCTGCTATGACCCAGCTCACACATCGCTTCTCTGGGGTTCAGGCCACCTGTTAACACAGCTATCACTGGCCTGCTGCTCACCGTGCCAAGGTGTCACATACACAAGCTCATGTTTAGGAGGGAACTCTAGAGGTGTTTGCAATAGTTACTGTCCAAAGTCCCTGGAA
Organism: Perodicticus potto; assembly: GCA_963574655.1. Taxonomy (NCBI): domain Eukaryota; kingdom Metazoa; phylum Chordata; class Mammalia; order Primates; family Lorisidae; genus Perodicticus; species Perodicticus potto. Next base: position 1,092 of record CAUYRH010167963.1, on the reverse strand, counting down.
AGGTGAAATGGAGTATTTATCCCAACCCTTCATTTTAGCCACTTGCCTTCCTCTGTCCTCTCAACACGGCCTCTGACCTGGTGTGTGACCTCACTTTATCCTCCTGCAAGTCCCCCCTGTCCCTGGCTACTGAGCAGGTAGTGGGATGTGACAGCCAAGAAGCTTGGGCAGCCGTACAGACCCCTTAGCTCAGCAAGGTAGAGAAAGAACTAATAAATGAAGTTGGAAATCTATGCTCACTGGCTCTGTGACCATGAGCAAATCTCCCCTCTCTGGTCCTCAGTTCCTTAATTTCTAAAATGAAATCATCTCTAAGCTCACGTCTAGCTAAAGATTGAGGGATCCTATCATAAGAACTGAGTCTATTCCAGGGGCCAACTTAGTAAGTTTGGTTTTGGTGAGTAAAGGGGAACAGGGTTGCTCTATGTTGCCCAGGCAAGTCTCAAACTCCTGGCCTCAAAGAATCTTCCTGCTTCAGCCTCCCAAGTAGCCAGGAGACAGATACAAGCCATCACATCCAGCTAATTATTATTATTATTTTTTTGTAGAGACCGAGTCTCACTTTATCTCCCTGGGTAGAGTGCCGTGGCGTCACACAGCTCACAGCAACCTCAACTCCTGGGCTTAGGCGATTCTCTTACCTCAGCCTCCCGAGTAGCTGGGACTACAGGCGCCCGCCACAATACCCAGCTATTTTTTTGTTTTGCAGTTCGGCGAGGCCGGGTTTGAACCCTCCACCTTCGGTATATGGGGCTGGCGCCCTACTTGCTGAGCCACAAATGCCGCCCCCAGCTAATTATTTTTTAAATTTTTTGTAGAGACAGGGTCTTGCTGTTGTACCTCAAGTGATCCTCCCACCTTGGCCCCCCAAAGTACTGGACTTACAGGCATGAACCATCACATCTGGCCTATCTTCAGTAAGTCCTTAATCGGAGGACATCATGCCTTTGTTTGTTTTCCTGGGGCTGCGACAAGGTGGAAGGAAGAGGAGGTGGATGTCCTCTAGCCGCTGCTGAGTCTCGACTAGAGATTACCTCACAGGGAGCTGCCACCCAGTCATCCCACCTAACAAACACAGCAACAGAAGGATAA